>CAUYON010153310.1:0-22154 GCA_963573935.1 Arctocebus calabarensis | reverse complement strand
CAATCCTCCCGATCTCTGTGTCTTACCAGTTGCCCATCCACTCCAATAGTTCACACGGGGAAAGATCCAGAGCTCCCACCCTCTCACCTGCTGACCTGGGAGAGATGGGCTATAGGACCGTCTCCGCTGCCATCTTCCTCTGCTCCTCAAGTGGTGGTCTTGTCTTGTCCTTGCTCCCTGAATAGGTCTGGCAGGGCAAGAATGCTGCTGTCCCTGGTGCTGAAAAGATCTCTCTCTCTCTCTCTTCCCCTCCCCCCTTCCCCTTCTCTCCTTCTCCCTCTCTGTCCCTTCTCTCCTACTTTTCTCCCTCTCCCCCTCCCCCTTCTGTCCCTTTCTCTCTTGTTTCTCTCCCTCTCTCTCTCCCCCTCTCTCTCCTCCTTCTCTCCCTCTCCCCCTTTCTCTCCCTCTCCTCCTTCTCTCCCCCTTCTCTCCTTCCCCTACTCTCTTCCTTCCCTACCCTGAACCCCTCCATACCCCACTACCACTCCTGGAAAAGGACAAAAATGTATGAAGGGGCTCGGCTCCGGTGACTCAACGGGCTAAGGTGCCAGCCATGTACATCTGAGCTGGTGGGTTCGAATCCAGCCTGGGCCCGCCAAACAACAATGACGGCTGCAACCAAAAAATGGCCGGGTGTTGTGGCAGGCGCCTATAGTCCCAGCTACTTGGGAGGTGGAGGCAAGAGACTCGCTTGAGCCCAGGAGTTGGAAGTTGCTGTGACCTGTGATGCCACAGGACTCTATCCAAGGTGACAGCTTGAGGCTGTGTCTCCAAAAAAAAAAAAAGTATGAAGGGCTAGAATAGCTCTGATTCACTTCGATATCCCCCAGTATTCCCTGCCAGGCTCTGTCTTTCCTAGATCATTCTGTTTGATTTACTGAGGATGCCCCTCATCTGTCCTATAGTTTCAGGCCAGTGTCAGTCCTGACTCAAGCTTTCTGTAAAAATTGGACTGAAATGGTACAGGTGACAGGAACCAAGATGCTATAGGAAACCCTTAATTGCTACATAGACTTTGTCACTAAACTTCCTAACCCTGATGTGGGCAATAACTACAGAACCATAACTCTCACTCCAAGATTTTCCTTGAAAACTGCCTCCCCCAGGAATATTGCTCTTTCCAAGGTCACGAATGTGTGTGGAAAATAAAGATATCAGACATGATTTCTTCCTTTGATAGCTCGCACTGTAGCTTTGTAGCATGGGAAACAGATACATAAAACAGAGAGTTGGATGTCTGGAACAGAATAGAGAACCAAGAGATGAATCCAAATGCTTACCGCTATTTGATCTTTGACAAACCAGTTAAAAACATTCAGTGGGGAAAAGACTCCCTATTCAACAAATGGTGCTGGGAAACCTGGCTGGCGACCTGTAGAAGACTGAAATTGAACACACACCTTTCACCATTAACGAAGATAGACTCAAACTGGATTAAAGATTTAAACATAAGACATGAAACTATAAAAATTCTAGAAGAAAGTGCAGGGAACACTCTTGAAAGTATTGGCCTGGGCGAATACTTCATGAGGAGGACCCCCAAAGCAAGGGAAGCAGTATCAAAAATACATTACTAGGATCTGATGAAACTAAAAAGCTTCTGCACCACCAAGAACATAGTAAATATCGCTAGCAGACAGCCCTCAGAATGGGAAAAAATATTTGCAAGTTATGCATCTGACAAAGGCTTAATAGCCTGAGTCTAATTTTAATTTACTTTTATGACCAAATTAACTGTGCCCTACTCTTCTCAGAGGCAAAAATCTGTCCTATTAAGTACCTTATGGAAAAAATGGTGAATTGTCATTTGTTGTGATTCATTAGACTCTCAGTTCCCTGAAAATCATTTTTGCTCAATCAATGTTATTAAAATGGTTTGACTTGCTAGACATAAATTTCAGAGAAGAAAAGTTATAGCGGGTTACTTCAATGACTGCAACTTATGGTGTGATCGGTGAATCACCTATTTCCTGTTTATTTGTCTTAGAAGTAGTCAAGCCTCAGATAACCATCTCATGTTAAAACATTTGCCATGACAGCAGTGATTTTTATAGTGTATAATAGTAGCCTAGAATTCATACAGAGAAGAATAATAACAGATGTTACAAAATATTACATATCAGATGCTAATAAGACAATTTGTAATCAGTTCACTAATAATTTACAACATGGGTGGATTAGAGCAGAAAATTATGACCTTTAGTATAGACCATAACAAATATTCATACAATGAATTTACATTTACAGATTCACTCATATAATTATAAGTCATTAATGAATTATAAATAATTGAGCTTCATTGTGACTCTGAGAGCCAGAAGGCTTGCAAACTTTATAGAGATATTTGTCTATGTGAGGATTATTTTACTCCAAATAATGTGTATTATTCATCTTAACTTAGTAACATAGTCACTCATGTTCAATATTTTTAATCCTTTAAATAAATTGAGCAAATTTGTACAAATTATATCTTTTAAATTAAACATTGAAATCAAGGTCATTTCCTAAGTAGATAAAGCATCTAATCTCCTGACATGTTCATAGTTCACTTTCACTTATTGTCATGTTCAATGAAGTTAAGTATTGCATTTTAATAAATATGGAGCTGGTTTATTATTCTTTTTTATTATGCTTCCAAATATTTGTTTCACTATGTTAGAAATACATGTTGGTCTCCAGATAGAAATATTATTTCAGTATTGCTCATATAGCAGATTTGATAACTTGAGAAATCTAGACTTTGGGAAGTCTTTGTTCATTGCACACTAGAGTCCCCCTGCAGTGATCATCAATGGTAATATTAATGGTGTGTGTGTCTATTGAAAAGCCTTTTAGGGTATATTATATAAACATTCACCATCTTCTTTAATATCTGATAAACAGACTTACAATTTATTATGCATATTGTTTTGTAAGGATCCAAATTTATAGTAGCAATATAGTAGAAATATATATATTTCTAGGAAATATATTTATGGAATTAAGTTGCTTCATTATATTTATACTCTTTGAAGTACTAACACCTACAGTACATGGTGAAGGATCTGAACATTTTTCAGGACAAATGAGAATCCATGTTGGTTCAATGGTCTCAGAATCAGACATTCTATTTTATTCATGTTCCAGAGTTTATCATTAGATGGTAAAACATCGTACTCCAAAAGATGGTCTGCATAAAATGAGAGATAATCATTTGCTGTAAATAGTGTTGCATGCATTTTTTGTATTTTAGAAACACAAGCTTTGCTTTCTTTACACACATATAAAGACAGAGTTTTAAATATTTGCACTTTTTTTTTTTTTTTTGTAGAGACAGAGTCTCACTTTATCGCCCTGGGTAGAGTGCCGTGGCGTCACACTGCTCACAGCAACCTCCAGCTCTTGAGCTTAATCGATTCTCTTGCCTCAGCCTCCCTAGTAGCTGGGACTACAGGCGCCCGCCACAGCGCCCGGCTATTTTTTTGTTTTGCAGTTCGGCCGAGGCCGGGCTTGAACCCGCCACCTTCGGTATATGGGGCCGGTGCCCTACTCGCTGAGTCACAGGAGCCGCCCTATTTTTTGTTTTTTTTTAGAGATAGCGTCTCACTTTATCATTCTCGGTAGAGTGCCGTGGCGTCACACAGCTCATAGCAACCTCCAACTCCTGGGCTTAGGTGATTCTCTTGCCTCAGCCTCCCAAGTCGCTGGGACTACAGGTGCCAGCCACAATGCCTGGCTATTTTTTTGTTTTTTGTTTTTTGGGTTTTTTTTGTTGTTCTTGTTGCAGGTTGGCCGGGGCCAGGTTTGAACCCGCCACCTTCAAGTATATGGGGCCACTGCCTAACTCACTAAGCCACAAGTGCTGCCCAGCTTTTTTTTTTTTTATTTAGAAAAAATTTTTAATTAAACAAAATTTTTTGTTTATTCAGTTATTTTTTTTAGGCAGTCTCACTCTGTTGCCCAGACTAGAATGCCATGGCATCAGCTTAGCTTACCACGACCTCAATCTCCTGGGTCTAAGCAATCCTCCTGCCTCAGCCTTGAAAGTAGCTGGAATTATAGGTGCCATCACCAGGCATGGCTGATATTTTTCTAATTTTTTAGTAGAGACAGGGTCTCTTGCTCTTGCTCTGGCTGACCTGGCCTCCCACAGTGTTAGGATTACAAGTGTAAGCCACTGCACCAGGCCAAATTGTATTTGTTTTTTGAGACAGATTCTCACTATGTTGCCCTCAGTAGAGTGCTGTGGCATCAAACTCTTTGGCTTAAGTGTTTCACTTGCCTCAGCCTTGCAAGTATCTGGAACTACAGGCTCCTGCCACAGTAACTGGCTGTTTTTTGTTGTTGTTGTAGTTGTCATTGTTGTTTAGTTGCCCCCGGCTGGATTTGAACCCATCAGCCTAAGTGTATGTGGCCTATGCCCTACTCACTAAGCATGGGCACTGCCCCCAAATTGTATATTTTTTAATATAAATTTTCATATTCGTCCTGCATGAGAGCTATTTTATATATACACACACACACACACACACACACACACATACATATATATATATTGTTTTTGTTTTTTTTTTTCAAAGAGTCTTAAGCTGTTGCCCTGGGGTCTTAGAGTGCTAGAGTGCTATGGCATCATAGCTCACAACAACCTCCAACTCTTGGGCTCAAGAGATCCTCTTGCTTCAGTTTTTCTATTTTAGTAGAGATGGGGTCTCACTTTTGTTCAGGCTGATCTCAAAATCGTAAGCTCAAGCAATCCACCTACCTTGGCCTCCCAGAGTGCTAGGATTACAGGTGTGAGCCAGATCTGTTTTTTTTTTTTTTCATATTTTTAACAAAGCAAATGAAAAGTTTTACATTTTTATGAGGTCCAATTTATTATAATTTTTAAAACTGCACAATTTAATAGATACAGGCCTATTAAGGTTTTCTTTTCACAAGTCAGTTTTGATCATTTATTTTAAGGAATTTGTTTCACCGAATTTATTAGGATGAAGTTATTCATAATGTTTCCGTAATTTTGTTTCTTTTTTTTTGAGACAGAGTCTCACTTGGTCACACTTGGTAGAATGCCATGGGCGTCTTAGTTCACAGCAACCTCAAACTGTTGAGTTCAAATGATCCTTTTGCCTCTGCCTCCCGAGTAGCTGGGACTACAGGCGCCTACCACAGCACCTGGCTATTTTTAGGTACGGGGTATTGCTGTGGCTCAGTCAGGTCTTGAATCTGTGAGCTCAGGCAATCTACCCACCTCTGCTTTCCTAGTGCTGGGATTGCTTATAGGCATGAGCCACCACACCCAGCCCTCTTTTTCTTTTTAAATATTTGTTGAATCTCTTAACAGTGTCTCTTTACTTCCCCTATTGGTAATTTGGGTCTTTATTTTCTAGAAAGAATTGAAAATTGTATTCTATTTTCTAGAGTTTAGCAGTTGTATTCACCCATACAGAGAAGCAGCTTTTGGTTTTAGGGATTACCTCTGCAGTTTAACCAGCCCAAAATGGGTCATAGACCTAAAAGTCAAACCTGCCTATAAACTTTCTAGAAGAAAACAAAGCAGAAATTTTTTTTTTTTTTTTTTTTTTTGGTGGAGACAGAGTCTCACTGGCATCACATAGCTCACAGCAACCTCCAGCTCCCTGGGCTTAGCGAATTCTCTTGCCTCAGCCTCTTAAGTAGCTGGGACTACACAACGCCCGGCTATTTTTCTGTTTTGCAATTTGGCCAAGGCTGGGTTTGAACCTGTCACCTTCGATATATGGGCCCTACTCGATGAGCCACAGGTGCCACCCAAAGCAGAAAATTTTTGCAGCTGTGGATTAGGCAAAGATTTTTTAGATAGACATCACATAATTCATGTAAGAAAATAATTGGTAAACTAAACATTAACAAAATTTAAAACTACACCTCATTGAAAGGTTATTAAGAGAATAACAAGAGAAACTACAGAAGAGGTGATATCTGTGACTCGTATCTGATAAAGGACTTGTATCTAAAATATACATAAAGAACTCTGAAAACTTAATAATAAGCAAACAATTCCTTTTTCTTTTTTTTTGTAGACACAGAGTTTCACTTTATCGCCCCCAGTAGAGTGCCATGGCCTCACACAGCTCACAGCAACCTCCACTTCCTGGGCTTAGGCGATTCTCTTGCCTCAGCCTCCCGAGTAGCTGGGACTACAGGCGTCTGCCACCTTAGGTATATGCGGTCGGCGCCCTACTCGATTAGCCACAGGTGCCGTCCAAACAATTACATTTAATAATTGGATAAAATACAGATGCCTTGTCAAAGAAGACTCAGATATCAAATAAGCCAATGAAGAGATATTCAACATTAATAGCCATCAGGGAAATACAAATTTAAACCATCATGGGATACTATTTCCCACCTGTTAGAATGGCTAAAAATTTAAGACTTTCTCTTCCAAGTGTTAATCTGGATGTAGAGCAACTAGAATTCTTAGACTCGGTGCCTGTATCTCTGTGGCCTAGGGCACCGGCCATAAATATACCAGAGCTGGCGAGTACGAACCCAGCCCGGGCCTGCCAAAACAATGACAACAACAAAAAATAGCCTGGTATTGTGGCAGGTGCCTGTAGTCCCAGCAACTTGGGAGGCTGAGGCAAGAGAATTGCTTAAGCCTAAGAGTTTGAGACTCTGTCTCAAAAAAAATGAATTCCTACACATTAATGTATATATAATAAATTCATGAAATGTATTTTATTCAGCTACTTTGAAAGCCAGTTTGGGAACTTCTTATAAGTTAAACATATACCTATCATAAGATACAGCTATTCCATTCCTAAGTATGTAATTACCCAGCAGGAATGAAAACATATATCTCCATATGTTTACGGCAACTTTACTTACAATGGCCCCAAAATGGGAAGAAGCCAAACTTCTGTCAAGAGGTGAATAGGTAACAAGTTGTGGTCCATTATATTATGGAATGAATGCTATTCATTAATAAAGAGGAGTGAACTGTTAGTGCTTGCAATAGCATAGGAATCACAAAATATTGAAAGAAGCTAACACTAAAAGAATACCCTGTGAAAGTACCTACTGTATGATTTTAATTTATATAAAGTTCTGTGAATTGATAGCAGATCAATTGTCTGGAAAAGGCTGGAGGGACAGAAGGCAAGGATTACAGAGGGACATAAGGAAACTTTTGGAGATGATGGATATGTTTATTTTCTGAATCGTGATTTTACAGATGTCTACATATGTCTAAACTTATCAAAGTTGTGTGTTATATGTTACAGTTTTTATGTCTATGAAAGAAAAAAGGCTATCAGAGTGCTGGAAATGGAAAGAGAGAACAAAGCCAGAATAAGATTAGTAAACATAGCCTTGTTCTCATGAAAAATAGAGTTGCTGGCTCTGCACCTGTGGCTCAACGGGCTAAGGCGCCAGCCACGTACACCTGAGCTGGCAGGTTCGAATCCAGCCTGGGCCCGCCAAACAAGAATGATGGATGCAACCAAAAAATTGGCCGGGCGTTGTGGCGGGCGCCTGCAGTCCCAGCTACTTGGGGGGCGGAGGCAGGAGACTCACTTGAGCCCAGGAACTGTAGGTTGCTGTGAGCTGTGATGCCACAGCACTCTACCCAGGGTGACAGCTTGAGGCTCTGTCTCAAAAAAAAAAAAAAAAAAAAAAAAGAGTTGCTATGACTAAAGTCCTTTAATAAAATTCACACCCTGGGCGGCGCCTGTGGCTCAGTGAGTAGGGCACCGGCCCCATATGCCAGAGGTGGTGAGTTCAAACCCAACCCCAGCCAAAAACTGCAAAAAAAAAAAAAAATTCACACCCTGTCTCTTAGATAGTACAGTTCTGGACCATTTTTTAATAGAATAGCCACTATTTACATATGGATATCTTTTTTTTTTTTTTTTGAGACAGAGCCTCAAACTGTCACTCTGGATAGAGTGCTATGGCATCACAGCTCACAGCTACCTCCAATTCCTGGGCTCAAGCGAGTCTCTTGCCTCCGCCTCTGGGCCTGGGCTGGATTCGAACCCACCAGCTCAGGTGTATGTGGCTGGCGCCTTAGCCTGTTGACCCACAGGCACCGAGCCAACATATGGATATCTTAAGTTGAATTAAGTTAACATTTATTCATCCTAGCCACATTTCAAGTGTTTACTATCCATATGTGGCTAGTGGCTATTAAATTAGCTGAGGCAGATTCTAGAACTTTACTATCTCATGTTCTGTTCAGTAGCACTGTTCTAGAAGAACTTGAGTCATTACTGAAGGAGGTGTTAAGAAATTGTAAAATGTCTGAGATCCTGGGTGAAAAGGACAATTATTAGTCTGTAATCCAAGATTTAGAACTTTAAAACTTGTAGGCATTGAGTCTTAGTTTATACCATCTTCTATCTGGGATTACAAGCTACCATTTTATCATATAAACTGGTTCAGGATGATTGAAATCCCTGGGCCTCCAATAGAAAACAAGTCAAAAATCTCTGAAGGGACACTTCCAAACCCAGGGGACCTGGATTTTTATATAAAGAATAATACCTACTAATGACGAAATCAAAGATAAAAATTTGAAACCAGAAAAGGAAATAATCATCATGAAGACTACTTAACTGTTCAGACAAATAGGAGAATTAACACACAACCACTTTAGGTTGATAAAACAATCTGAAAGTTACTAAGGTAAATATAGTGGGGTTTTTTGGTTGATAAAACAATCTGAAAGTTACTAAGGTAAATATGGTGGGTTTTTTTGGTTGGTTGGTTGTTTTCTTGAGACAGAATCTCACTATGTCACCCTTGGTAGCGTGCTATGGCATCATAGCTCACAGCAACCCCAAACTCTTGAGCTTAAGCAGTTCTCTTGCCTCAGCCTCCCAAGTAGTTAGTACTACAGGTGCCCGCCACAATGTCTGGCTATTTTTTGTTGCAGTTCTCATTGTTTAGCTGGCCTGGGCCAGATTCGAACCCGCCAGCTTCAGTGTACGTGGCTGGCACTGTAACCACTGTGCTATGGGCACTGAAACTGGTAAGTATGTTTTTTAAATGGTTAAGAAAAGTAATACTTGGTTTGGTACCTGTAGTACAGTGGTTACAGTGCCAGCCACATACACAGAGGATGACTAGTTCAAATCCAACCCAGGCCAGCTAAACAACAATGACAACTGCAATAACAACAACAACAAAAATAGCTCTACATTGTGGTGGGCACTTGTAGTCCCAGCTATTAGGGAAGCTAAGGCAAGAGAATCACTTAAGCCCAAGAGTTTGAGGTTACTGTGAGCTGTGATGCCACAGCACTGTACTAAGGAGGACATAGTGTAAGACTCTGTCTCAAAAAAAAGTAATACGCTATAATGAGCGGATGGATGGGTTAGGATTTTGAATACTCCATATATCAGGATGGTAAAATGTATATGCCAAACCATCACCTACCAACAAACCAATTAGAAAAAAAAGGTGACATGTTTCTTTGTATTTTCTAAAATCTCAGTGGGAAAGAAGACCTGTAATGATACTGACCTCAGGTTCTTTTATTGTCTTCTGAGATATAACCAGAATAGTTGACCTGTCAGTGCAGGAAGTCTGCTGGCTAGATATGGTAACTCTTAAAACATTCTTCTTTGCAGACATTATGATCTCAACCAGTTGTTAGAGCCTCGAAGCATAACAGCAGATCCTTTGGACTACCGCCTAAGCTGGCACCTGTGGGAAGTGCTAAGGGCTCTTAACTATACCCATCTCTCAGAGCAATGTGAGGGTGTGCTGCAGGCCAGTTATGCTGGCCAACTGGAAAGCGAGGGGCTTTGGGAGTGGGCCATCTTTGTCTTCCTGCACATTGACAACTCAAGGTGAGTGAGAGACCTAGAAACTGGGTGTATCTAGTACTCCGGGACAATGCCAAAGGAATCATAGCCTCTTAGGATTTAATTCAACAAGTAATTAATTTAGGATAAGTATTCTATCCAGCCACATAAACCTCAAGGCAGTTAAACCCTCAGACCACGCTATCTCTGTGTTCATGTGAAGCAGTTAAAAATGAGACTATGGGTTATTAAGTACCAAATTACAATATTTATCACAAGGCCTCTCAACAGTCTTAGAAATGAAAAGAGATCTCTGTGAGTAGCAATGATCAGAGAAAGTTTAGAGATAAAGAGTCAAAGAACCTGTAAAATTAGAATAAGAGGCTCGGCGCCTGTGGCTCAGCGGGCTAAGGTGCCAGCCATGTACACCTGAGCCAGTGGGTTCGAATCCAGCCCAGACCCGCCAAACAACAATGATGGCTGCAACAACAACAACAAAAAAATGGCCAGGCGTTGTGGCGGGCGCCTGCAGTCCCAGCTACTTGGGAGGCAGAGGCAGGAGACTCATATGAGCCCAGGAATTGGAGGTTGTTGTAAGCTGTGATGCCACAGCACTCTATCCAGGGTGACAGCTTGAGGCTCTGTCTCAAAAAAAATAATAATAATAAAATTAGAATAAGAAATAATGATGTGGAAATGGAAGGATTCATATGCATGTGGCATGTTTGAGAATTATGCAGAAGTAGTGTTGGCTGAGCTGTCAGTGGATCTATGACACTGATTTAAGCTGTTGCCCTGAGTAGAGTGCCATGGCATCACAGCTCATAGCAACCTCCAACTCGTGGACTCAAGCAATTCCCTCCCTCCGCCTCCCAAGTAGCTGGAACTACAGGCACCTGCCACAATGCCTGGCCTTTTTTTTGGTTGCAGCCATCATTGTTGTTTTGGTGGGCCTGGGCTAGATTCGAACCCGCTAGCTTAGGTGTATGTGGCTGGCGCCTTAGCCGCTTGAGCCCAGGCGCCAAGCCTTCTTGTTACTTCATAACTGTAATTTTGATAGTGTTATGAATCGTAAGGTTAATATCTGATATGCAAGATGTATTTTCATTGTTACAAAGGGGTCGTGACTCACAGGTTGAGAATTGCTGCATTAAGCAATTTCTCTTTCATCTTACTTGATAACAGGAACTGAAATGACCCGCTGATTGCATTTGTTCCTTTGAGTTTATTTAATGTTCTCATGAAGGATTTCACATGCTAAAGGCCAGCTGATAGGATGACTGATGTTTTACAGTTGGCTGTGGGGGTGCGCACCTGTGGCTCAGTGAGTAGGATGCCGGCCCCATATACCGAAGGTGGCGATTTCAAACCTGGCTTCGGCTGAACTGCAAAACAAAAAAATAGCTAGGCATTGTGGTGGGCGCCTGTAGTCTCGTCTACTCGGGAGGCTGAGGCAAGAGAATCGCCTAAGCCCAGGAGTTGGAGGTTACTGTGAGCAGTGTGACCGCACGGCACTGTACTGAGGGTGATAAAGTGAGACTCTGTCTCTACCAAAAAAAAAAAGGAGGGCAGCACCTGTGGCTTAAAGGAGTAGGGCGCCAGCCCCATGTGCCGGAGGTGGCGGGTTCAATCCCAGCCCCGGCCAAAAACTACAAAAAAAAAAGAAAAGAAATACACTGGATTGTAGAGAAGGAGATCCTATTTTCTGAAAAAAAATATAAAAAGGGGGGCAGGTTCTGAGATTGGGAATCTCGGAGTAGCCTAAAAGTTTATAAGAGAGTCCAAGATGAGGTGAATAGTTTTGGTTAAAATTAAGTGGTTATTGGTAAAGCAAGTTCGAGACCAGCCTGAGCAAGAGCAAGACTGTACCTTGACTAAAACAGAAAGATTAGCCAGGTGTTGAGGAGAACCCTGTAGTCCCAGCTACCCAAGAGGCTAAACCAAGAGGATTGCTTGAACCTAAGACTTTGAGGTTGCTATGAGCTATGATGACTCCATGGCACTCCACCCAGCGTGACAGAATAAGACTCTGTCTTTTAAAGAAAGTTTTCTGGAAAGGACAAAGGTGTTTTCTGGCCTAGGCATAAAAGGACTCTCCTCAATAGGCTTTAATGAAGAGAGAGAGTAAATTAAGAAGGCTGATGGACTGAAAAAAGAAAGACCTAGAAAAAACATTAGCTTTAGAAACTACAATAGAACCTCTCTAAATTGACTGCCCAAGGACTATAACAAACGAGTCAAAACATATAGAGAGGGTCAACATAAGCATCTAGCCTACTGTACTGATGTGTCCATGTGGTGCTTGTGTGGTCTATGAAAATTAGGTCAATTTAAGAAGGCAGTCAGTGTAGGGAGGTGGTCAGCTATGGAGGTTCTTCTGTATTTTGTTTGCTCATACTGACCATGTAGGGAAAAGGAGAAGGTTATAGAAATGAACTTAATATGTCTGTTCACTGAATTAGAATTGGTTCTTCGTATTATAGGTGGTGACAAGGAAATGTTACTAGATAGGAAATAAGAGATCTTAGCTTGGGGAAGTCTTTTGTAGGGCTTGGGCAGCATTCCCTAGGTTTTAAACTTCCCAACTTTTGTTTTATTATTGAGGATACAGAGAACCAGGTTATACTAATTGCATTTGTTAGGTAAAGTCCCTCTTATAATTGTGTCCTGCCTCAAAGTTGTCCTCAACTTTCCAACTTTTTTTTGTTTGAGACAGAGCCTCAAGTTATCACCCTGGATAGAGTGTTGTGGCATCACAGCTCACAGCAACCTCCAATTCCTGGGCTCAAGCGAGTCTCTTGCCTCCACCTCCCAAGTAGCTGGGACCACAGGCGCCCGCTACAACGCCTGGCCATTATTTTTGGTTGTAGCCGTCATTGTTGTTTGGCAGGCCCAGGCTGGATTCGAACCCACCAGCTCAGGTATACGTGGTTGGCGCCTTAGCCTGTTGAGCCACAGGCACCAAGCCGTCTTTCCAACTTTTTGACCTTAAAAATTTGATATGCTTAGAATTTCATTTTATTTTTTTCAAAAAATTGCTGGTGTGATGGCATTTTGTTTGTTTTAGTGAAGTTTGAAGTGATCCACTAAGAATTGATTTGATACCTGCTGCTTGAGATTCTGCCTCAGGGGTTCCTCTAAGTTGCCTAGGACAGCCTTTTCTGTGTAAAGGGTTTAATCTAGTTTATCTCTTTTCATACAGCATGCGTGAGAAGGCTGTTCGAGAGCTGCTTACCCGGCACTGCCAACTATTGGACACCCCTGAGTCTTGGGCTAAGGAGACTTTCCTTACCCAGAAACTTTGTGTGCCTGCTGAGTGGATTTATGAGGCCAAAGCAGTACGAGCACGCATGGAATCTGACAAACACTTGGAGGCCCTCTATTTATTTAAAGCTGGGCACTGGAACCGCTGCCACAAACTCATCATTCAGCACTTAGCTTCTGGTAAGTGCTAGCATCCACATCTGGAATCACCCCAAATTCTGCCAACCTCTGCACTCCCATGATGGGTCAGGCCAAAATGATACTCAGTACAGGACACAGCACTTAAATCACCCTTTGTCAAAAAGCTCTCTGCAGAAGTGGCCTGGCCAGGATGACAGGTTAGAGGGACAGAGAAGGTGGCAATAACATTTATTACCAGAAATCACTGACATGCACTGATTTTATTAAACTCTTTGTTTACGGAAATGTTATTCAACAATGCAAGGAATATCTACTTGGAGAACTAAAACCAGAAATTCTTCAAATTTTCCTTTGGATTATTTCAGAGTATAGGTATACCTTGTTTTATTGTGCTTTTCAGATTTTTTTTGTTTTAACAAATTGAAGGTTCATTAAAACACCATGTGCTCGCTTCATTTCATGTCTCTGTAACATATTGGGGATTCTTTGAACATTTCCAATTTTTTCATTTTTAATATGTCTATTGTATTTATCTAATCAGTGATCTTTGTTACTATTATAATTATATTGGGTCGTCATGAACCATGCACTTAAAAGATGGGAAACTTGGCTCGCTAAGGCACCAGCCACATATTCCTGAGCTGGCAGGTTTGAATCTACCCCGGGCCCGCCAAACAACAATGATGGCTGCAACCAAAAAATATCCGGGCATTGTGGCAGGCTCCTGTAATCCCAGCTACCTGGGAGGCAGAGGCAGGAGAATTGCTTGAGCCTAGGAGTTGGAGGTTGCTATGAGCTGTGATGCCACGGCACTCTACTTAATGTGATAGCTTGAGGCTCTGTCTCAAAAAAAAGATGGGGAACTTAATCAGTAAATGTGTGTGTTCTGACTGCTCCAACAGCCATTACCCATCTCTCTTCCTTTCTTTGGGCCTCCCTTTTCCCTAAAAGACAACAATATTGAAATTAGGCCAATTAATAATACTACAGTGGCCTCTCAGTGTTCAAATGAAAAGGAAAAGTCACACATCTCTCACTTTAAATCAAAAGTTAGAAATGATTAAGCTTTAATAAGGGGGTCATGTTGAAAGCCAGTACAGTCCAAAAGGTAGACCTCTTGTACCAAATAGTAGTCAGGTAAAGGAAAAGTTCTTGGAGGAAGTAACAAGTGGTACTCTAGTGAGCACATAAATAATTAAAAAGTGAAACAGCCTTATTATAAATATGAAGAAGATTATAGTGTTCTTGATAGCAGATCAAACCAGCCATGCTGTTATCTTAAGACAAAACCTAATCCAGAGAAAGGCCCTAACTCTCTCAATTCTATGAAGGCTGAGACAAGTGAAAAAGCTGCAGAGAAGGGTGGCGCCTGTGGCTCAGTGAGTAGGGCGCTGGCCCCATATACCAAAATTGGCGGGTTCAAACCTGGCCTCGGCCAACTGCAAAACAGAAAAACGGCTGGGCGTTGTGTGGGCGCCTATAGTCCCAGCTACTTAGGAGGCTGAGGCAAGAGAATTGCCTAAGTCCAGGAGCTGGAGATTGCTGTGAGCGGTGTGATGCAATGGCACTCTACCAAGGGTGATAAAGTAAAACTCTGTCTCTATAAAAAAAAAAAAAAAAAACAACAGAGAAAAGTTTGAAGCTAGCAGAAATTGGTTTGTGAGGTTTAAGGAAAGAAACCATCTATATAACATAAGAGTGCAAGGTGAAGCAGCAAGTACTGATGGAGAAGCTGTATAGCAGGTTGTCAGAAAGATCAACATAAATAATGAAGATGAATACATTAAACAACAGATTCTCAATGTAGATTAAACAGCTTGCTTTTGGAAGAAGAAGATGCCATCTAGAGCTCTCTCTCGCTCTTTACTTTTTTTTTTTTTTTTTTTGAGACAGGGTCTTGCCATATTATCCATATTATCTGTCATCCCAGCTACTAGGGAGCAGGAGGATCGCTTGAGTCCAGGAGTTAGAGGTTACACTGCTGAGTGCAGTGGCATCTTAGCTCACCACAACCTCAAACTCCTGGGCACTCCCTGCCTCAGCCTCCCAAACAGCTGGCAGTACACACATGTACCACTGTGCCCAAGTTAGTATTTGTAAAGACAGAGTCTTGCTGAACTCCTGGCCTGGAGAGATCCTCTTATCTCAAAATCTTTTGAAAGATCCTCTTTCAAAATAGGCATGAGCCACCATGCCCAGCCTATGTAGTAAATAGCTAGAGAAGAGAAGTCAATTCCTGGCTTCAAAGCTTCAAAAGACAGGCTTGATTCTCTAGTTGGGGGATAATGTAGCTGGTGATGTTAAGTTGAATCCAGTGCTCATTTATCATTCTGAAAATCCTAGAGCCCTTAAGGATTATGCTCAATCTCCTTTGTCTTTGCTACGTAAATGGAATAACAAAGCCTAGATGACAACACATCTGCTTATAGCATGGTTTACTAATATTGCAAATCCACGTTGAGAACAATTTACCAAGGAAAAAGAGATTCACCTAGGTGCAGTGGCTCATGCCTGATATTAGCACTCCGAGAAACTGAGGTGAAGAGATCAGTGGATGTGGGGAATTTAAGACTTGCCTAAGCAAGAGTGAGACCTCATCTCTACTTTAAAAAATAAATAAATAAATAAATTAGCTAGGTTGACAAGAATGAAAGCCAGTGAGAGTGTTGAGGATAAGACTAGGAGATGATGAGGACAAGAGCCTTTAAGAGTTGGGACCAGCAAATGACAGCTGCTAAGGAAACCCATCATCTTCAGGCTATTACTTCCATTTCCCAGCGCAAGACCCCTGCCCATGGGGATACTGCCTGCATACATTGGGAGAGCCATCACATTGAAGAAGAGTCAGTGTGTCCTGGCACCTTCCAGGAAGAAAGAAGGCCAACCAATCTGGTCTAAAGCTGAGACTAGTCTCATCTGAACTTGGACCAAACAGCTACATTTGACTCATGTTCTACACCTTGTAGGCATTTGGCAGGGAGGGTGTTTTGCCACACTCACTCTTGGTTTCTTATAAAATGAGGTTCAAATAGCCTAATTTACAGTACTATTGTATAGCTTAGTTAAGCTTATCTTATAAAAGGCCTGGGTGAATGTTTAAAAAAGAAAAAAACAAGAAAAGGAAAAATTAGCTGGGCATAATGGCACATATCTGTCATCCCAGCTACTAGGGAGCAGGAGGATCGCTTGAGTCCAGGAGTTAGAGGTTACACTGAGCTATGATAACGCCACTGGTGTTTGGACAGTCTGTCTGTCTCCAAAAATAATAAAGATTTCTTTGAAAATATTATTGCTCATTGACAATGCACCTAGTTACCCAGAAGCTGTGACAGAGATGGATAAGAAGACTGATAATGTTTGTGCTTGTTAACACAACATCCATTCTGCAGCCATAGATCAAGAAGTAAGTCCACTTTCAAGCCTTATTAAAAAATAGATTTCAGGGTGGTGCCTGTGGCTCAAAGGAGTAGGGCACTGGCCCCATATGCTAGAGGTGGTAGATTCAAACCCAGCCCCACCAAAAATTGCAAAAAAAAAAGAAGAAGAAATAGATTTCATAAGGCTTTCTCTACTAGAGATAATTTCTCTGATGGATCTGGACAAAATAAATTGAAAAGCTTCTCCAAAGGATTCACCATCCTTGATGCCATTAAAAACATTTGTGAATCTGGCTTGGCGCCTGAAGTGGAGGGTTTGAATCCAGACTGGGCCCACCAAACGACAATGACAGCTGCAATTCAAAAATGGCCGGGCGTTGTAGTGGGCGCCTATAGTCCCAGCTACTTGGGAGGCAGAGGCAGGAGACTCACTTGAGCCCAAGAGTTGGAGGTTGTTGTGAGCTGTGATGTCACAGCACTCTACCCAGAGTGACAGCTTGAGACTCTGTCTCAAAAAAAAAAAAAAAAGAACATTTGTGAATCATGGGAGTAAGCTAAAATATCAAAACAGGAGTTTAGAAGTTCATTCCAACTCTCATGGATGGCTCTTGAGGGGTTATCGATTTTAGTGGAGGAAGTGAGTGTAGATACAGTGGAAATAGCAAGAGAACTAGAATTAGAAGTGAAGCCTGAAGATGTGAACGAATTATTGCAGTTTCATGCTAAAACTTCAACAGTTGGCTCTGTGCCTGTAGCTCAGTGGCTAGGGCGCTAGTGACATACACCTGGGCTGGCCAAAACAACAATGACAACTACTAACAAAAAAATAGCCAGATGTTGTGGCAGGCGCCTGTAGGACTAGCTACTTGGGAGGCAGAAGCATGAGAATCACTTAAGCCCAAGAGTTTGAGGTTGCTGTGAACTGTGACGCCATGGCACTCTACTGAGGTCAACATAATGAGACTGTGTCTCAAGAAAAATAAAAAATTTCATCGTTGGTGAATTGCTTCTCCTGGTGAAGGTGCTTCAATACTGTTGAAATGACAGCAAAGGATTTAGAATATTACATAAACTTACTTGATAAAGCAGTGGTTGAATTTGAGAGGACTGACTCCACTTTTGAAGGTAGAATGCTGTGTGGATAAATGCATGACAAATCTATCATGAAAGGAATAGGTGTAGCATACTTCATTTGTCTTATTTTAAGAAATTGATGCAGCCACCCCAGCCTTCAGCAACTACTACTATACCAGCAGCTATCAACATCAAGGCAAGACCTCTACTAGCAAAAATATTATAGTTCACTAAAGGCTCAGATGGTTGTTAGCATTTTCAGCAATAAAGTATTTTTTCATTCAGGTATATGAATTTTTTTTTTTTTTTTGGTTGCAGCTGTCATTGTTGTTTGGCAGCCCGGGCTGGATTCGAACCCAAAAGCTCAGGTATATGTGGCTAGCATCATAGCTGCTTGAGCCACAGGCGCCAAGCCAAGGTATATGTAGTTCTTATAGACATAATGCTCTTGTGCATTTAATAAGCTACAGCATGGTATAAACATAACTTTTCTATGAACTGAGAAAAATATATATATATATATAAGCCACTGGAAATTTTTTCTGTGCCTTGCTTTACTGGATGGTTTGCTTTATTTCCAGTGCCTGAAACTAAAGTACAATATCTCTGAGGTATGCCTATATCTACTTGTACTTCCAAAGTCTAACTCAGCAATATTTCTCCTTCCTTCCTGTCTTAGATTTCTGCCATGCCCTCTGCCCTTTTGAAAACCATGTACTTGTGCAAATATTGTGCTCAATATTTCGTTCCTTTAGATGCCATTATAAATGAGAACTACGACTACCTGAAGGGGTTCTTGGAAGACCTGGAACCTCCAGAACACAGCAGCCTAATTCAGGACTGGGAAACATCTGGGCTTGTTTACCTGGACTATATTCGGGTTATTGAAATGCTTCATAGTATACAGCAGGTACCTGAGTTCCTTTGACCACTACTTAGTTTTCCTTTTCTCGTGCTCTTTAACTTTCAGAGACCTCAAAAGGCCTTACATGTATATCGGAAAACTCATTAGAAAGAGCACCGTGGGACTTTTTTTTTTTAGACAGAGTCTCACTTTGTCACCCTGGGTAGAGTGCCCTGGTGTTATAGCTTACAGCAACCTCAAACTCTTGGGCTCAAGCGATTTTCTTGCCTAAGCCTCCCAAGTAGCTGGAACTACAGGCCTCCACCCCAACGCCCAGCTATTTTTAGAGAATGAGGTTTTGGTCTAGCTCAGGCTGGTCTCCAAGTTGTAAGCTCAGGCAATCCACCCGCCTCAGCCTCCCAGAGTGCTAGGATTAGACATGAGCCACCACGCCTGGCCAGGTAGGACTTTTTGTGAAGGCTAATTTGATGTATTGATGACCACTTTAAAACAGGCTTGGCGCCTGTAGGTCAGCATCTAGGGCACCAGCCACATACATCTAAGCTGGTGGGTTCTAATCCAGCCCGGGCCTGCCAAACAACAATGACAACTACAGCCAAAAAAATAGCTGGGTGTTGTGATGGGTACCTGTGGTCCCAGCTACTTGGGAGGCTGAGGCAAGAGAATCACTTAAGCCCAAGAGTTTGAGGTTGCTATAAACTGTGACTCCATGGCACTCTACCAAGGGTGACAAAGTGAGACTGTGTCTCAAAAAAAATAAAAATAAAACTTTAAAACATGTTTTACCAGCTGATATGTGCAATAGACATTCTGAGGCTTTTCTGTAGGCAATCCTCTCCCTTTGTTCAGCCTTAGTTTGAGTGAGAAACTCAGACATGGGACATAGAGTAAGAGCAGAGATTTGGTGAAGAAAATTGTTTCAGACATCGTTTGGTATG
The DNA here is from genome assembly GCA_963573935.1 of Arctocebus calabarensis. Lineage (NCBI taxonomy): Eukaryota > Metazoa > Chordata > Mammalia > Primates > Lorisidae > Arctocebus > Arctocebus calabarensis. Next base: position 2,725 of record CAUYON010153310.1, on the reverse strand, counting down.
TTTTAAAACTTGCAAATATAGGGGCGGCGCCTGTGGCTCAAAGGAGTAGGGTGCTGGCCCCATATGCCCAGGTGGCGAGTTCAAACCCAGCCCTGGCCACAAACTGCAAAAAAAAAAACAACTTGCAGATATGGTTTATATAAGTGCTCATTAAAATGTGTTGGGTCAGCCTTGACAATCATAAGCTAGATTTCCATTGCTTTTTTTTTGGAGACAGAGTTTCAAGCTGTTGCCCTGAGTAGTGCCATGGTGACACAGCTTACAGCAACCTCCAACTCTTGGGCTTAAGTGATTCTCTTGCCTCAGCCTCCCAAGTAGCTGGGATTACAGGCACCTGCCACAATACCCAGCTATTTTTTGGTTGTAGTTGTCATTGTTGTTTGGTGGGGCCGGGTTGGATTTGAACCCACCACTTCCAGTGTACATGGCTGGTGCCTTAGCCGCTTGAGCTATAGGCACCGAGCCTCCATTGCTTTTTTACAAAAAACAAACTCATAAATACAGAATTTAAGTCCCTTTAAAGGCTTTTACCTTTTACTCCTGCCTTAATTTCTACCACTCAAATTCCATATCCCATCCTCACTAGCCTGCTTGACTCACACTGAGTTATCTGTGTAATATAAATCATATTATATTCCGCTCTTTACCTAGCACACTTACTCTATCCTTTAAGATCTAGATTACTGTTAATTCTACTTCTTTCTACTTTTCCCCCAGAGAGTTAAGTTTTACTTTCTTTATTACTACCAGAACACTTGGTACATTTTTCCACTAACATATTGCCTGTCAGACCATTTTGTAAAAGTTACTTATTCACATGTTCAGGTTGCCATAAGCCCTACTTTTAGGAAAATATTTTTTATTTTAATATTAAAGGCAATAGACTACAGAAATTAAGAGCTTGGAGCAGTGCCTGTGGCTCAAGGAATAGGATGCCGGCACCATATACCGGAGGTGGTGGGTTCAAACCTGGCCCTGGCCAAAAACTGCAAAAGAAAGAAAGAAATTAAGAGCTTAAATTCTGGTGGCTGATGCCTGTAATTCCAGCATTTTGGGAAGGCAGGAAGTTTGAGGCCAGGAGTTCAAGACTAGCCTAAGCAACACAGTGAAACTCTACCTCTGAAATTTTCTTTTTTCAATTAGCTGGTTGTGGTGGTGCATGCCCATAGACCTAGCTACTTAGAAGGCTGAGGTAGGAGGAAGTAAGATCACTTGAGCCCAGGAGTTTGAGGCTGCAGGGAACTATGATTGCACCACTGTTTAGCCTCAGTGATAAAGTGAGAGACCCTCTCAAAAAATTATATACAAACTATGTTCTAGAATTCAGTTGTGTAGCTACTAATTCTAGAACAATTCATTCAGTAGCTATGTAACCTTGAAGAGGTTAACTAACTTCTCTTTATCTCTTACCTGATTAAAGAAAAGCACCGAGTGGAGTAGACATTGGCACAGATCATAGTGCATACCTGACAGGGTTTTTATTTTTTTTTTTATTTTATTGTGTTTTTTTGCAGTTTTGGGCTGGGGCTGAGTTTGAACCCACCACCTCTGGCACCCCAGGCTCTGCCCCTGACAGGATTTTCAGAAAGATTAAACAAAATACACATAAATTGTTTAGTACAGTACGTACCTTTCATATACAAGATATTTAGTAATTGTTATCTATTATCATTAAAGTTCCAAAACCTAGCACAGGACCTGGCACATAATTCAGTTTTTGCTGTATCTTTAGGATGAATTAAGGAGATCAATCCTAAGTAATCTCTAACGAGACTGGTCACAGTGGCTCATACCTATAAATCCTAGCACTCTGAGAAGCTAAGGTGGGCAGATTCCTTGAACTCAGGAATTTGATACCAGCATAAGCAAGAGCAAGACCCTGTCTCTACTAAAAATAAAAAAAATTAGCTAGGCAGTGGGCCTGGTGCCTCTAGTCCCAACTACTCAAGTGGCTGAGCGGGGAGGATTTCATGAACACTCAGGAGTTTGAGATTGCTGTGAGCTAGGCTGATGCCATCACCCTCGAGCCTGGGCAACAGAGATCTCCAAAAAAGAAAAAATAGTCTCTGAAGTAACCCTTTTATAATGGAACATTGACTAATTAATTTACACAGCTAGTTGTTGCTACACTATGTGCAAAGCACCATAGTGGATATAAAGGTAAACAGTGTGTGTTCTACCTTCAACAACGTAATAATTTGGTGAGGGAGAGATATACAAGTCAATGAGCAATAACTATAGGATGGTAAATGTAGAGATTAAGCAAAGAATGCTATTATAGTAGCAGCATGTAAAAGGAGTACCTATCCCAGTCTGAATCAGCAAAGTTTTTTTTTTTTTAAAGAGACAGAGTCTCACTTTTTCACCCTCAGTAGAGTACTGTAGCATCACAGCTCACACCAACCTCCAGCTCTTGGGCTCAGGCAATTCTCTTGCCTCAGCCTCCCAAGAAGCTGGGAGTACAGGCGCTTGCCACAATGCTCAGCTATTTTTTTGTTGTTGTTGCAGTTTGGCCAGTGCCGTATTTGAACCCGCCATCCTCGGTATATGGGGATATATGGGACCAGCGCTCTACTCACTGAGTCACATGTGCCGTCCCAATTCTTTTGTCTTTTAATATCTATTCTGATCAAGTCTCACTCATTATTCATCTCTTGTGTCTCCCTAGCTTACAGTTAGCTGATTTCTTACTGACTGACATTTTAGCTTTCACTTATGATCGTCC
>CAUYON010153309.1:0-15767 GCA_963573935.1 Arctocebus calabarensis | reverse complement strand
TTCTTCTTCTTCTTCTTCTTCTTCTTCTTCTTCTTCTTCTTCTTCTTCTCCTTCTCCTTCTCCTTCTTCTTCTTCTTTGTATGTGTGTTCTGCTTCAGTACAATTCTTCTTCTTCTTCTTCTTCTTCTTCTCCTTCTCCTTCTCCTTCTCCTTCTCCTTCTCCTTCTTCTTCTTTGTATGTGTGTTCTGCTTCAGTACAATTCTTCTTCTTCTTCTTCTTCTTCTTCTTCTTCTTCTTCTTCTTCTTCTTCTTCTTCTTCTTCTTCTTCTCCTTCTCCTTCTTCTTCTTTGTATGTGTGTTCTGCTTCAGTACAATTCTTCTTCTTCTTCTTCTTCTGGCAGAGTCACCCTCTGTTGCCTAGATTGCAGTGGTGTTATTGTAGCTCACTGCAACCTCATACTCTTGGGCTCAAGAGATCCTCTTGCCTCAGCCTTCCAAGTAGCTGGGACTAAAGGTATGCACCACCACGCCTGGCTAATTTGTCTATTTTTAGTAGAGATGAGGGAAGATACCTGGGAAATGTGAAGTCAGGAAGAAAAAAGGGTTTCTCACAGAAGCCCAAGGACACCTGCAAGGTCCTCCCAGTGGTAATCTGCCCTTAAGAATTGGTAAAACTTAGCTTCCTGGGTCTCCAAACTAATGCTTGCTGTTTGCTTCTGCTTCTTTAAACCCTGTACATGATTCGACACCTCCAATGAGAGGTAATATGGTAATTCCTTTGTCTGTCTACTTGTGAGTCCAATAAAAGGGGACAGAGCTGATGCAGAGCTTGGCCATTTTGGATTCTACTCTGCTGCAGCTCCGCTGAAATAAAACCCCTTCTTCTATCACCAGCATTCGGGTTACTCTCTCTGCTTCCTCTGCACCAGGGCTGGATTTCTACAACAGAGATGGGGTCTTGCTCTTGCTCAGGCTGGTCTCAAACTCCTGACCTCAAGCAATCCTCCTGCCTTGGCCTCTCAGAGTCTTGGGATTACAGGTGTGAGCCACTGTGCCTGGCTTCAGATGTGTTCCTTGACATGGACACTTTGTGCTTAGGGTTATGATTTGTGATGCAACATCAAGTCTATGAGCAGCTGGGCCCCCTTAGGGAGTTGCCTTTAATCATGGGAGCCAAATTCAAAATTTGCTGTGGAAATCCAATATTCAGGTGTTGCTGTCAAACTACAAAAATGCACACCACCCCCCACCCCCTCCAACTTGGACACCTCATCCTGGAAGGAAAGAAGTTGCCATATGACCTCTGCATGCATCATCTCACCAAATTCCCACAAATGGTCCTGTGAAGTCCCATTCTACAGATTAGGAAACAGAGACCTCAGGGGTAGGGGAAGTAACTCGACCAAAAGGGCACATCCCTGCTGTGTGGCAGGCGCAGGATGACTCCTTTAGCACTTAACGCACACTTACTGAGATCCTGCCATGTGCCATGCATTGAGCTGCATCCCTGTTTTGGAAGCTTGCATGCTCCATGTGGAGAGCAGAGAGTGGTGACAAGGTGACCGCAGGCTGTGGAAGGCTTCCACTGTGACAGCGGCAGACAGGGCCAAGAGCCAGGGAGGAAGCCAAGAAGCCACTGCAGAGATACTGGGCAAGATGGGCTCTCAGAGGAGGGGGGACACTGTGGCTGAGACCTGAGTGGGGAGTGCGCAGGGGAGATCTGTGGGAATGGGGCCCCTGGCCCCTGAGATGGGGCCAAGCTTGGCAGCCTGAGGACCAGAGAGAAGCCCGGTGTGCTTGGGCCACAGCAATGACGGAGCAGCAGGATGAGGCCCCGAGGGGAGGTTGAGGCAGGCAGGAGACAAATTGCACAGGACCCTCCAGGCCTCAGAAGACAGAGTTTGATTCCCAGTGCTGGAGTGCTTTACATAGAGGAGAGACACCGTGTGAGTCATGTTCCAAAAGGAGCAGGGGCCAGGGAGGGAGCAGCGAGGCCAGCTGACAGCTATGGCTGCAGCTCAGGGAAGGCAGATTAGGAAGGGACAGTGGAAGAACAGGCAGGCAGAGCCAGAGAGCCTCTGCAGCTTCCAGGGTTCTTATTGTTAAATTGGTATCCAAATCACATCCCATAGAATTCACCCTTTTTGAAGTCTCTGCTTCAGTACAACTCAAGGTGCAATACATCCTCTGTAAGGGTACAGTTAGTGGAGCAACCATCACCGCTATCTAATCCTAGAATTTTTGTCATCCCCCCCAGAAACCTTGTACCCATTAGGAATCACTCTCCATCCCCTCCTTTCCCTACCTGCTGGTAACCACTAATCTCACCTGAGTTTTCTTTCTTTCTTTTTTTTTTAAATACATGTATTTTATTATTCTTCATTACATTATTTCCCCCCTCCCCCGTGGTAAGTCACCTGATTTTTCTTTATGAACGTTTCATACATATGAAATTGCACGGTGTGTGGCCTTTCACATTGCCTAATGCTCTCAGTTCATCCACGTTGCAGCATAAATCAGAACACAGTTTCTTTCTATTGTCAGATAATAACCCTCTGTATGGATATCCTATTTTCTTTATCCACTCACTAGTTGATGGACATTTGGGTTGTTGCCACTTCTTTGCTATTATGAATAATGTTGCTGTAAATCTTTGGGTTCAAGTTCTTATGTGGACATGGGCTTTCTTTTTTCCGTTCTGGTGGGAAAAATGTTTATTAGGAACCACCTGTGTCGGCTTGGCTCTCATAACACAGTAATTGCGCCATCTACATATACCGAAGTTGGCGGGTTCCAACCCAGCCTGGGCCAGCTAAAACAACAATGACAACAACAACAAAAAATAACCAAGCATTGTGGTGGGTGCCAAGTAGTCCCAGTTACTTGGGAGGCTGAGGCAAGAGAATTATATAAGCCCAAGAGTTTGAGGTTGCTGTGAGCTGTGTCACCACGGCACTCTACCAAGGGTGATATAATGGGATTCCATCTCAAAAACCAAAACAAAACAAACAAAAAAATGGAACCACCTGTGCACAAATGACCAAGAATAAGTAATCCAATGAAAATAATTGCTATCACAGAAAACAAAAGCTTCAAGGAAAAGACTTTATACACTTAATTGTGATCATGACTCTATTCTCCCTTAACAAAACCTGAAAATCGATAATGATAATCTCCCTTCTAAAAGTTATTTTTCATCATAGAATAATCTTTTGAGACATGGTACTTTCAGAACAAAAGTTAAGATATTATTTTTACTGCTATGACATTTAGGTGTATTTGTGGGGGTATCGTAGGCGATGTTCTGATGGTACAGCAAAAATACCTTTGTTTTTTTGATGCCCAAAGTCCAAAACTTGCTATTTTGTATCTGTAAAATTGAATTTCAAGGATTATTGCTATATTTAGAATAAATTGCCTTTCTTGCAAACTGCTTTTACTGATCAGGACTCCAAGATAATACCTATTTTTAAATAGAATGGTTACTATATGCTCAATCCCTTACTGGAGGTTATCTCATTTAATGCTCACAGCGGACTAAGAAGTTGGGGATTATTATTATCCCCGTTTCTCACAGAGGACATGTGTTTTCAGTTTTCCTGGGTAGAGTCCAAGGAGTGAATTGGTGGGTCATGTGATAACTCTATAATTAACTTTCTGAGGGACTGCCAGACCGTTTTCCGAATCAGCTGCCCCGTTTTACATTCCCACCAGCAGTGATGAGGGTTCCAAGCTTTGGCATCCTTGCCAACAGCCTTTATTGTCCAGCTTTTTTTTTTTTGTTCTACTCACCCTAGTGGGTGTGAAGTGGAATCTCATTGTCATTTTGATTTTCATTTCTCTTATGACTAATGATGTTGAGCATCTTTGGGTGGTCATTTGTATGTCCGCTTTGGAGACATGTGTATTTAAGTCCCTTGCCCATTGTTTAATTGAGTTATTTGGTTTTAACTACTCAATTGTAAGCGTTCTTTACATATTCAAGATACAAGCCTTCTATCGGATATATGACTGGCAAATATTTTCTCCCATTCTGTGGGGCTTTTCACTTTCTTGATAATGTCCTTTGAATCACAAAAGTTCATAATTTTGATGAAGTCCAATTTATCTACTTCTGTGGTTTTTGCTTGTGCCTTTGGGGCCCTATATAAGACATTGTTGCTAATGCAAGATCATAAAGATTTGCTGCTATGTTTTCCCTGAGAGTTTTATTTTGTAGCTAATTTTTGAGTTTATTTTTGTAGATGCTGTGAGTTGGATATCTAGTTGTCCCAGCAGTTTGCTGACGATTCTTCTTTCCTCCTCTTGCACGATTCCTGAGAGGACTGAATAAGAAACTAGAGGGGACTTGTGCACAGCTGGGGATTTTCCTACGCTACCCCATCTCACGAAGCTCCATCTGGGCCTGGGCCCTCCATGTCTCCTCGAATTTCTAGTGAGATAGGCTCTGAATTCAATAGGAAGTTCCTCGCACCCTCAGGGCCCTAGAATGATATCCCCAGAGCCTGGGATAGAAAGATCAGATGAATCCAACAGCTTCACTGTATTGGGAAGCATGGGCAGCTTGGAGAAAGGTGACTTGCCCAAGGTCACTCAGACAGTTGGCTGTAGCTGGGTCCAGAGCAACCTCAGTAGCACTCTGGCTGTGATCTGTAGGTACCATAGCAATAGCTGTGCCTCCCCTGAGAACCAGAGTGTCCCCAGTACGTTGGGCTACCTCTGAGGACTTGGGGGAGGAAGTGAAGGGGAATGAGCTGCTTCTTTGGCAAAGACTTAGCAAGAAATACAACAATTGACACTTTTCCCTTTTAGACTGAGCCTAATTGCAACATGAAAAATAATTACAGCTTTTAAAAATGCAAATTTCTAAGTCCTCGCTGTCTCTGTAGAAGGCGTCTTCCCTCCCAAGGCTGTCTGCCCTGCACCACCCACAGTCCTCTGCACTGCAGGTGCTGGGCCTTCCTGACAGTCCCTAGGGAGGACAAGATCCCTGCAGTTGGTGGTATCAAAGGTTTCATGTAAGAGGGGGTATGGGGATTGGCCTTAAATAGGATGAGGCTGTCCCTAACAGAAGGACACAGGAGCAGGGAGAAGGCATGCTGGCGGGGAGAATAGCAGGGCAGAAAGCAGAAATGGCTCATCCAGTGACTTCTCTAGTCTGAGATTCAGTTTCCTCTTCTGCAAGACAGGGTATGCCTGTTGAAATACTTTTGGCTGCAAGTAACAGAATACTCAACAATGGTGGCCTAACCATTGGGATTTATTACCTCTTGACTTGACAAGAACTCTGAAGGTCAATGGTTCCAGGCCTGGAGCCCTAGCTCTGCCTTGTCAGACTTCCAGATGGCCTTGACAAGAACCTCTGACCTTCTCCTCCTGGCTATAACGTCATAGTCTCAGTTCTGCAATCCAGCAGGGGAAGACAGGCCACCAACTAGAAAATAAGCACAGGCATGAATGCAATGTGTAATAAATGCCATGAAAATGGGCAGAGAACAAACAGGGTTCCCACTCACATGAGGTATCAGAGAAGACACCTCCACAGGCTTATATTTAGGCTAAGATCTGAAGAAAAAGAGTCACAGCCAGCCTGAGCAAGAGTGAGACCCTATCTCTACTAGAAATAGAAAAAAAATATTTTTTTTTTGAGAAAGAATCTCACTATGTCACCCTCAGCTCACAGCAACCTCAAACTCTTGGCCTTAAGTGATTCTCTTGCTTCAATCTCCCAAATAGCTAGGACTATAGGCTCCCACCACAACACCCAGCTATCTTTTGGTTGTAGCTGTCGTTGTTTGGCAGACCCAGGCTGGGTTCAACCTGCCATTTCTGGTGTATGTGGCTGGTGTCAGAGCCACTGAGCTGCAGGCGCCGAGCCAAAAGACAAAAAATTAATCAGACATTGTGGCAGGCACCTGTAGTCCCACCTACTCAGGAGGCTGAGGAAGGAGGATCACTGGAACCCAGGAGACTGAGGTTGCTGTGAGCCAGGCTGACTCCATGGCACTCTAGACTGGGCAACAGAGTGAGACTCTGTCTCAAAAACATTAATAAAGAAAAAGAAGGGGTCAGATATGAGAAAAGCTGGGCAAAAAGGGTTCCAGGCATTTAAGACAGCATGTGCAAGGGCTTGGTAAGAAGCACACAGCTTCTTACTTCTTTATCTTGCAACAACTAAAGCAGGACTGCTAAGGGCCATTGTGGACAAAGCACAGACAGGAGCACTCAGGCCTTGGGCAGGTGCTCATTTCCAAACTGGTTATCCAGGAGGTCTGGAATGCACTGACCTTGACTTCCAAACAACAACAACATTCCTATAGTGTGATAAACATTCCAGCTGAGATCAAGGAATCTCTGAGAAAAGGGCCTCAGGGAGACCCAAGTTCATGAGTCTCCTTACTTCTACTCTTGTCCTCCTACACTTTATGCTCCAAACAGAAACCCAAGGGAGGTTGTGAAAACATTAATGAAATGGTGTCATTCCTTTGCCCGAGAACCTCAGATGGATTCCCATTGCATGAGAACTAAACCCACAGCCCTTCCCAAGATGGCTGATGAGACCTTGCACCATCCAGTTCCTTGCTATTTCTCCAGTCCCCTCTCTCACCACCCCTGTTACTCACTCATTCCAGCCTTTCCAATCCACCTGCTGCTCTTAGAATCTGCCCAGACACTGCCGCCTGAGGGCCTTTGCACGTATCATTCCCTCTGCTGGGAATCCTCTTCCCCATGTGTTCACCTCTCTCCACACTTCATTCAGGTCTCCACTCCAATGTCACCTCCTCAGAGAGGCCTTGCTGGTGTCAATTTCATCACTCTCTATTGCCTTACCTTGGTGTATGACATGTTTATTTGCCTGTTTATTGTCCCAGCTTCCTAACGCGAAGTCTTTATCTTTTTCATAGCCGTGTCTCCAGTGCCTACTCTATCTGGACAGTGCCAGGCACTCAGTAGGCACTAAATATTTACTAAGTGAATAAATAAAAGAGCAGGATTTGAGACCCAAGACCCAATTTGACAATATTCGGCTATTTGATAGCCCAGCTTGTACTGGTGTCTGTGCACAGTGACTTCAAGGGAAGGAGTGGCATGGAAAGAAAGATGATGGCCCTGAAAGGAACACAGTGATGTTGGGATGTCACCAAGGCATCCGACAGGCTGCAAATGTCCTGAAACATCAGCAGGAGGGCAGACTGGGATGGAGGGGGGGGACTTGAGAGTCAAGGGTGGTGACACAGATCATGAGACTTTACCCATGAGCGTGTGTGAGGGGGAGAAGAAATGGGGCTGAGCACAGATGTGAGGGAGGGGTGAGGCCTTGTCTGTCCTGAGTGGATTTGTAGGGACGAGAAGAAAGAGGAATGAAGTCCAAGCCAGAGCGCTGGGAGGTGAGGGAGGAGAGCCAGGGATGCATGTTGGTCAGTGGCAAGGGTCATGGGGACATTGGGAAAGAGGCCTGAGCAATAGTTCTACTTTCAGGCACATCTAGAAAATAAGATCTGGAAATAGACATCTAAATCAGTCATTGTTACAGGAGTTCTTGGGAAAATAAACTAGCATTTCAAAAATAACTATAAGATTTAAAACTAAAAGCAGACAAGTTATTCCCAGTGCAGAAAAGAATGTTTATAATCAAAGCAATGGTGTTTGGCATTTTTCCCAAGGTCCCAAACTGGGGGCCTCTGATTCCCAGAAGCCATTAATTAGTTGCCCTTTTTGTTTTATGTCTATTTTACAACATTTTGGCTAAGGAAATAACAATAAAAATCTTTTTATTGTGAATAATATCAAACATACAAAGATTCATACCTCTATAGATGATAACAGTAGAAATGGTAGTCCCAGCTTGGCTCAATAATTATTAACATTCTGCCTTTTTCTGCTTCTTTAATCCTTACCCCAAGCTTTTTTGAGAGGGATCAAAATATTTTAAGTCAAATTCAAGACATTATATGATTCTACCTGTAAATACAATCACACAAATTTCTGAAATATAGAGACTTTGAAAAATCATAACCTCAATTCCTTTTTCACACCCAATGAAGTATTACTCTGTTCAGTAATTCCTTCGTATCATACGATACTCGAACTATGTATATTTAATAGGACCCACACACTTCATTTGGTTGATATGTCTCCTAAATTTCTTCTAATCTATAATAGTTCCTTCTCATTCTTCTCTTTTTTCTTTTTAATAATGCTTTTAATTTGTTGAGAAAATTAGGTCATTCATCCCATAGAACTTTGTGTATTCTGTGTTCAACTGATTGTTTCCTCTTGCTGTTTTGAACTTGCTTGTCTATCCTTGGATTGCTCTAAACTGTTGAGAGCCAGGGACTTAACTAGTTTCAAGTTCATTGTTTTCTTGTTTTGCAAACATGACTCTGAGGTGATGCTATGTGCTTCTTACTGCTTTGTATTCAAAAGCCCATAAGGTGTATTCCACAGCTCCTAGGAGGACTAGCTCATCTGCTGTCAGTTGGTCTCAATGTGATAAAGTTCACTGTCAAACCATTAATGATCACTGTGTGGATTCTGCATTTTCAACTAGGACAATAATGTCTCTAAAGAGCAATGACGGTTCTTGGAGGAGAGTAGGAGAAAATCATTTTCTTCTAATGTACAACATATAGGTACACTTGGAATACATAAAACAGATATACAGTCCATTTGTGGTATCAAAATTTCATGGGGGCAGTGTGGTTGGGACAAAACAAGTCTAACAAGGCTCCCTAGGGGGGCAATAACGAAATGGAGATTGAGAAACACCAGCAAAGGAGGGGACATATCTACATTTTTAATTTCCAATGGGTCATATGATATATAACATTTGACTCCATTGTGGTTTGGGCTTGTGTGCTAAAGTAGAACTCAGTCCAAAACAATGGCCTCATATATATATATATATATATATATTTTTTTTTTTTTTTTGGTAGAGACAGAGTCTCACTTTATCGCCCTCAGTAGAGTACCATGGCGTCACAGCTCATAGGAACCTCCAACTCCCGGGCTTAGGTGATTCTCTTGCCTCAGTCTCCCGAGTAGCTGGGACTATAGCCATCAGCCACAACGTCCGGCTATTTTTCTGTTTTGCAGTTCCGCCCAGGCTGGGTTTGAACCCGCCACCTTTGGTATATGGGGCCGGTGCCCTATTTGATGAGCCATAGGCACCACCTGCCTCCCATAATTTTTGTTTAATACTTTCCCCATTTTGGCTCGGCGTCTGTGGCTCAACGGGCTAAGTCGCCAGCCACGTACACCTGAGCTGGCAGGTTCGAGTCCAGCCCGGGCCCACCAAACAACAATGATGGCTGCAACCAAAGAAAATGGCTGGGCGTTGTGGTGGGCACCTGTGGTCCCAACTACTTGGGAGGTGGAGGCGGGAGACTCACTTGAGCCCAGGAATTGGAGGTTGCTGTGAGCTGTGATGCCACAGCACTCTATCCAGGGTGACAGCTTGAGGCTCTGCCTCCAAAAAAAAAAAAAAAATTTCCCCATTTTCTCACCTAAGTGAGAGAGTGACAAAAATTTAAGGCATTAACAGTATTCACATATACAATCATTTTGGGTTTCTGGTCTCAGCATGCCATTTAAAAGTTATAGTGTCCTCATAATCACACATTTTTTGAGCTTTCATAATTCTAGCTGAAGAGAGAACATTTGGCATTCAAGGCATGGCTGCATGCAAGGATTTTAAAACTTTGGAGAGAATACAGTGCTCCACAGAAACTATTATGACTTGATAGGATAATACCTAGAGTTTGGAGAATACTTTTTAGGCAGAATTCCTGTGAATGAAACCAACTAAAATCAAATAGACTAAGAATGAGCCAGATGAGGAATCTACCCATTTTAACCAAGTAAATCTTTGCACTGTAGAATATCCAGTGTATTTGTCTTTGTAATCTTTCCACATGAGTCTGTAGAATATCCAGTGTATTTGTCCATGTGAAATAAAAAGTACGAGCAATGGCATAGACCTCTCCCTGTTTAACTAATAGATAGCTATTCTGTTATCTAGGGTCCTATGACTGGGATAAACTAATACAGGAAGTGAGAACAAGTCTAACTCTATGAAAGGAACCACTAGGATAATTTCAACAAACAGTTGCATTAGAGAGACTGCTGAACTTAGCCATTGGGTAAACTAAAGGATATCTCAAGTAATGTAAAGACTTGGGTTTGACATGACACATCCAACAACCTGTCAGGTTACTCTCAGAGGCTATTTTTTATGAAATTCTAATTATAGAATTATCATGCCGAGGGAAAGAAGTAGGCATAAGCAAGGAAAAATTAGAAGTGGTAAGAGTCTCATTATGATGGAGAGTCTAGATCCAATATCATGGCCAAAGCTTTCCATAGTGATAAGTCAACAACTTTTCACCATAGTTTGCAGTTTGAATGTCTGTGGCATTTTGTTGAACATTCCAGGTGGCCCACACATCAAGAATGAGGGGTATCCCTTGAAATTTACATTGAGTTGTCCAGCTCCAACCTATAGGGATTCAGGAACAGAGCAGTTCTTGTTCTTGGTGATCCACGGGATATAATTGGATCGGAGGAAAGTAGAATTCAGGATGCAGTTCAGTCTACAAGTAGTTAATGAAAGCTTAAAAACAATAAACAAGTCTGCCATCTGACTACAGGTGAAACATAATTTTTCTCTCTATACGCACCTCCGTTTCTAACAAAGATAATTAAAATAAGACTAATTTGTTTTCAAAATAAGTGTCACTTCATCAAATTTGGCCTGATATACAAATGCAATAAGTAATTGACTATATAGGCTGTTTTTCAGTTTGCTTTGCTGGGATGTTTGCTGAGGAATCTCTAATTGGACTTTTTATGTCAGATTTGTTTTTTGTTTTTTTGTTTTTTGAGACAAAGTCCTACTCTGTTGTCCCAGAGTAGAGTGCCTTGACATCAACCTGGCTCACAGCACCTCAAACTCCAGGGCTCAAGGGATCCTTCTGCCTCAGCCTCCCAAGTAGCTGGTACTACAGGGATGTGTCACAATGCCCAGCTACTTTTTCTATTTTTGTTAGAGACAGGTCTCGCACTTGCTCTGGCTGGTCTTAAACTCCCTGAGCTCAAGGGATTCTCCTGCCTCGGCTTCCCAGAGTACTGGGATTCAGGTGAGCAACTATACCTGGATTTTCTCCAATTGTACTTTTAAAAACTGCTCAAAGCTCAGAAGCCAAACCAAAGCATCCTTCAGACTCAACCCGCAGTGCCTCCAGACTCATTCTATGTGTATTCTCAAATATGACATCCCAGTCAAAGCCTTGGCAATGCAACCTATATTTCTAATTGTCTCCTGTTATAAAGAGAGCAGATTCTATTAAACTTATGTAACAACTATATTGCCATAAAAATATGAATACTTATGAATAGTTTCCAAATTCTGGAGGGATCAGGTAGTGAGGAAAATGTAAATGTTTTAATTCTGTTCACAGAAGCATACTTTACCAAAGTGCTGTAAGTTATAAATAGTTTAAGAAAAAAAAATTCTTAAATCTGCAAAACAAAACATCAAAAGAACCAGCAATGTTTCAAATTAAAACAAAAATGAAAAAATCTATAATTCTTCTTCATTACTTCATTCAGTCTCACATAATTCTTGTTCTGTTTGATCTTACAAACTCATCAGTTTCTTCATTAGGGTTTGGAAATTCTTACCCAGTCCATTGGTATGATCTAGGTTTTTTTCAGAAACCTATACTTGTCAAAGTCCTTTCCATAACTCACCTGAAAGACAAGATACTTTAGGATTATAGTTGCCTGCAAACTCTTTCAGAAAAGCATTAGAATAAAGCAATTAACTGTGAACAAAAGGTAAAATGGCCATAGTTCAAGATCTAATAAGAATTCTTTATAATGACACAACTCAAAAGGAAATTTGATTATTTCTGTGGTTTACATTATAACATAATAACTGAAATTATAACTGATAACATATGATATTTCTCAAAATTTCTACAACATATATTCATTATGATATATCCATACAGATATAACTCAAGAAAAGTTAAAAATTATTTGTTGTTTGACAATGATTTTTATGTAATTAGCATATCAAATAAGCCTAAGTATTTTAATAGCTGTATTTTATAGATCTTTTGAGATGTTCCAGGGCTCTCAGCGTTCTTGGGAACATTCCAATGTCATTTTGAGGACAAAAAGAATAAAGGTAGAATTTGATCTTGAGAAGGCTGACTAAAATATCAAAGATTTAAAGCACTGGCTTGGCACCTATAGCTCAGCAGTTAGGGCACCTGCCACAAACACCAGAGCTGGCCAGTTCAAATCCAGCCCAGACCTGCCAAACAACAATAATAATTACAACAAAAAAATAGCCAGACATTGTGGCAGGTGCCTATAATCCTGGCTACTTGGGAGGCAGAGGCAAGAGAGTTGCTTAAGCCCAAAAGTTTGAGGTTGCTCTCTACCAAGAGCAACAAAATGAGACTCTGTCTCAAACAAACAAACAAACAAACAAACAAAAGATTTAAAGCATTTGATCAAAATGGTATCACATGCTACTGTCAAATGTTAGTTATTCATTTAAGCAAAGCAGCAACTTAAAAGCTTCAAAAAGCAAATATAGAAAGTTACGTAGCTGTTAAAAAAAAAAAACAACCTAGATTTTTTTTTAATTAGATCATACCTGCGTACATTAGTGCAATCAAGGGGTACAATGTGTTGGTGGCAGGTGGCAAGCTGAGGCTGGGTGGAGTCCCTGGCTGCTGTGAGCAGGGAGCAGAGGGCTGAGTCCCAGCTGGTACATATCAGAACCACATGGGGGTCCCAGCGGGGTCCCTAGCCACGGCTAGCAGCAGGCCAAGGCTGGAGGGGGTGCCAATCAGGCCCATGGGGTCCCTGTAGAGTTCCTGGCTGGGGCTGGCAGCGGTCCAGGCCTGGTGGGGTGCTGATTGGCCACTTGGTTCCCTGCAGAGTTCCTGGCTACTGTGGGCAGCAAGCCTGGGGCACAGATCGGAGCAGGAGAGGGGAGGCTCTGAGCAGATAACCTGGCTGCAGCAGGTGGTGGGCCAAGGCTGGGCGGATCTCCTGGCCACTGCTGGCCTGGCGGGGTCCCGGCATACTTCCTGACTCCTGTGGGCAGTGAGCCAAGGCCCGGTGGGGCACGGATCAAAGCTGCGTGGGGTCCCTGCAGAGTCCCTGGCCCCAGTGGATGGTGAACTTGGCTGGGGCAGAGTGGAGCCCTGCTGTTCTGGCTGGAGTCCCTGGCCTTAGGGCAGGTGGGGGCTCAGCAGGGCTGAGTCTCTTACCTGACAGGCTGCCTGGTCCAGCAGATAGGGAGGGTTGGCGCTGCTCAAGTCCTCCTCCCTCAGTTTCGGCAGAGGTCAGTCTTCTGGTGCGTTAGGTAATGAGGAAAGGGTGTCCTGGAAGTTCTGAATGGCAGAAAACTTTAGTTCAGTTTTTCTACCTGAAGCTTGGTTTCTTGGAGTCGCAGCTTGCCTCAGCAGAGGTGACCTGCTGTTGACACTTCTCTCTCTTGGCTGGGCCCCTGGTCTTCAGCTCAATTGGGCAGTTTCTGGAGGTTATCTTTACTTTTGGACAGGAGCCTCTGTTGGAAGCTGCTTCCAGGAGGCCATCTTGCCCCTCCCCCGAAACCTAGATCTTTAATAGAAAGAACACAGTTTTCTGAAATGATCCAAGATCTACCAAAAGCAACATGAAGGATGCATGGGAATCATCTTCATAAAAACCAGAATCTTTATAGCCAGGAGTTATAGCTAGTGCCGATAGTCCATCTTGGGAGGCTGAGGTGAGAGAATTGCTTAAGACAACGAGTTTGAGGTTGCTGTGAGCTGTGGTGCCATAGCACTCTACCCAGGGTGACATAGTGAGACTCCGTCTCAAAACAAAAACAAAACAACCCCCCTCCCCCAACAGAATCTTTGGACAGGGTGTAGTGGGTCACACCTGTAATCCTAGCATTCTGGGAGGCCAAGGTGGGTAGCTCTCCTGAGCTCATGAGTTCAAAATCAACTTGAGCAAGAGTGAGATTGTGGTCTCTATTAAAAAAATGAAACACTGAGGCAAGGGATTACTTGAGTACAAGAGTTTGAGGTTGCTGGGAGCTATGACACTAGGGCACTCTATCAACGAGATAGGATACCCAGAAAAAATAAGGTCTAAGAGAACAGAAGTCTTCTCAAGGAGACCCCAAGAATACACCTGTGAGGTCCTCCCCAGAGTGATCCAGCTCTTGGAAATTTGTAGAGTTAACTTCTTAGGAAAACTAGAGAACTTCTTAGGAAAACTAGTTTTCTTCGTAGAGAAAACTAATGCTTGCTTCTGTTTCTGTAAAAGCCTGAGGTTCTATAAAAGCCAGAGTCCACTTCTCCAGCTTGATTCAAACTGACCTGTGAGAAAGTGACCCACAGACTGGAATTTTTTGCCTGGAGATAAAAAGGAGAAGACCTAGCCAGTCAGGGAGCCTGGCCATTTTGGGACTCTGGGTCTGTTGCAGCTCTGCCAGCTGAAATATAGCCCTTTGTCTTTTACACCTGGTGTTTGGGATGCTCTTTCTCTCTATTGGGCCTCATCTTCCTGTCACCGAGGGTGACAAAGGGCGACTCTGTTTCAAAAACCAAAACCAAAAAACACCAGAATCTTTGCTTCTTATGCTAATTACCTAAAAGGTAAGAGAAAACTTTTACTATTTTCTATTAAGGCCAGATCAATGCTCCAAGTAAGTCCATGCTGACTTCCTTTTTTAGATGCTAACAGACCTCCCCAAATCAGTGTACTTTTGATATTAATGCTCAGTTTTTAGAAAAACCTTATAAATAATCCCCTTTAACTTTAGCCAGCTTGATCATACATAAAATTCCTTTGGTAAGATTCATCTTTCACAAAACTTCTACAACCTACTTATATCTCTCCCATTATTTGTCCTACATTTTCTTTCTCACATTGGAAAAATCATTCTATGTTAGGACAAAAATTACTCTCTTATTTTTAAGAAAAACACATCTTTCATGTAATACTTACCAAAAAACATACTTTTTATCCTCGTAGAAAGAGTTTTTTACTTTATTGTTTCTGTTCATAATTACATTATATTAATTAGCATTTTAACTCTGAATAACTTAAATTTCTAGTGAAAGCCTAGGAAGAAAGGAATGAAGGAGCTGAGGAAATTTCACTCCAAAACATAACTCCTTGGTATAAAGAATATTTTGAATTAAAGGCCATTCATGACCAGGAAGCATTGGAAGAGGCCTTTCCTCTATCTTCATAAACCCTGAGAAACCCTGATTGAGAATCAAAACAGCCTGCTGACTCCCTTTTTTATATGCTAACAGACCTCCCCAAATCATTTCAAACCCAATACCTGTCTCTCAGGTTAATTTACAAATCAATCTGTTTCCCTCCATCTACATATCCTCCCTAGCAATTACTTCCTGCACCTAATACTTTCACATTCTCTCCCCTCCCTTCCTTCTTTTTTCTTTTTTTTTTAGAGACAGAATCTCACTTTGTCACCCTCAGTAGGGTGCCGTAGCGTCAAAGCTCACAGCAACCTCCAGCTCTTGGGCTTGGGTGATTCTCTTGCCTCTGTCTCCCTATAGCGGGGACTACAGGTGCCTGCCACAATGCCCAGATATTTTTTTTGTTGCAGTTTGGCCGGGGTCGGGTTTGAACCCACCACCCTCGTATATGGGGCTGGCGCCCTACTCACTGAGCCACAGGCACCACCCCACCTCCCCTTCTAAAAGGCACCTATAAAGACCATCATTGAGTCATTGAATAATCATTCCTGTGGTTCCTTCCTCCATTCGCATGGTATTTG
>CAUYON010153300.1:0-15540 GCA_963573935.1 Arctocebus calabarensis | reverse complement strand
CAGCCATGAGCATGGAAGATTTTTCCATTTGTTAACATTTTCAGCTATTTCTTTTCTTAAAGTTTCATAGTTCTCTTTATAGAGATCTTTCACATCCTTTGTTAGGTAAACTCCCAAATATTTCATCTTTTTTGGCACTACGGTGAAAGGAATAGAGTCCTTGACTTTTTTTTTTTGGCTTGGCTATTGTTGGTATAAATAAAGGCTACAGATTTATGGGTGTTGATTTTGCAGCCTGAGACACTGCTATATTCCTTGATCACTTCTAAAAGTTTTACAGTAGAATCCCTGGTGTTTTCCAGATATACAATCATATCATCTGCGAAGAGTGAAAGTTTGATCTCTTCTGACCCTATGTGGATATCCTTGATCGCCTTTTCTTCCCTGATTGCAAGGGCTAAAACTTCCATTACGATGTTGAAGAGCAGAGGAGACAATGGGCAGCCTTGCCTGGTTCCTGAACTTAAGTGGAAATGGTTTCAATTTAACTCCATTCAATACAATATTGGCTGTGGGTCTGCTGTAGATGGCCTCTATTAGTTTGAGAAATGTCCCTTCTATACCAGTTTTTTTAAATGTTCTGATCATGAAGGGATGCTGGATATTGTCAAACGCTTTTTCTGCATCAATTGAGAGAACCTTATGGTCTTTGTTTTTTAATTTGTTTATGTGCTGGATTACATTTATAGATTTACGTATATTGAACCAGCCTGAGACCCTGGGATAAAGCCCACTTGGTCATGGTGTATAATTTGTTTGATGTGTTGTTGGGTTCTGTTTATTAGTATCTTGTTAAATATTTTTACATCAGTATTCATTAGTGATATTGCTCTATAGTTTTCTTTTTTTGTTGGGTCTCTCCCTGGATTAGGGATCAAGGTGATGTTTGTTTCATAGAAAGTGTTGGGTAGTATTCCTTCTTTTTATATATTTTGGAAGAGGTTTAATAATATAGGTACTAGTTCTTCTTTAAAGGTTTGGTAGAATTCTGACGTGAAGCCATCTGGTCCCAGTCTTTTCTTTTTAGGGAGATTTTTTATAGTTGATGCTATTTCAGAACTTGATATAGGCCTGTTCAACATTTCCACTATCTTCTGGCTAAGTCTTGGTAGGTGGCATGCTTCCAAATATCAGTAAATTTCCTTCAGATTTTCATATTTTGAGAGTAAAGTTTCTTGTATTATTCATTAAGGATGTTTTGAATTTCTGAGGGGTCTGTTATTTCACCTTTACCATTTCTGACTGATGAAATTAGAGATTTTACTCTTTTTTTCCTGATTAGGTTAGCCAGAGGTTTATCTGTTTTATTGACCTTTTCAAAGAACCAAGTTTTTGATTTATTGATCTGTTGTATAATTCTTGTTTTCAATTTCTTTTAATTTTGCTCTAATTTTGGTTATTTCTTTTCTTCTGCTGGGTTTGGGTTGGAATGTCTACTTTCTGCAGTTGCTTAAGATGTCCCATTAAGTTGTTAACTTCCTCTCTTTCTGTTCTCTTGAGGAAGGCTTGCAGTGCTATAAATTTCCCTCTTAGGACTGCCTTTGCAGTATCCCAGAGGTTCTGATAATTCGTGACTTCATTGTCATTTTGTTTCAAAAAATTGATTATTTCCTTCTTAACCAATCTATCCTTCAGCATAAGGTTATTAGCTTCCATGTTTTTGTATGTGTATGCAGATTCCTGTTATTAAGTTCGACTTTTATGCCATGGTGGTGTGAGAAGTTGCAAGGAATAATTTGTTTTTTTAAATTTGTTGAGGGTTAGACTTGTCACCTAAGATGTGATCATTTTTGGAGTATGTTCTGTGGGCTAATGAGAAGAACGTGTATTCATTTTTATTAGGATGAAATGTTCTGTAGATGTCTGTTAAATCCAGTTGTTGAATGGTTAAGTTTAAATCTAAACTTTAAATCTAAAATGTCTTTACTTAGCTTCTTTTTTGGAGGATCTATCCAACACTGCTAAAGGAGTATTAAAATCTGCAACTACTATGGAGCTGGAGGAAATCAAGTTACTCATCTCTATTAGAGTTTTTCTTACAAATTGAGGCACATTCTGGTTGGGTGTATAAATATTAATAATTGAAATCTCATCATATTGAGTAGTACCTTTAACAAATATGAAGTGTTCATCTTTATCCTTCCTTCCTTTGGTTGGTTTAAAGCCTATTGTATCTGCAACTAAGATCGCATCACCTGCTTTTTTCTGTTTTCCATTTCCCTGGAATATAGATGACCATCCCTTCACCTTGAGTCTAAATTTATCTTTTAAGGTAAGATGAGATTATTGTATGCAGCTGATATCTGGTCTGAGTTTTTGTATCCAGTCAGCCAACCTGTGCCTCTTTAGAGGACAATTTAAACTGTTCACATTAATTGAAAGTAATGATAAATCTTTAGAAAGTCCAGTGGACATTTTTAATCCTTTCATCACTGGGGAAGTTGAAATTTGATAAAAAGTTTCTGGGTGAGTTTACTTTTGTGATGGAGGATTATGCTGGTCATTATAGAGGATAGGTCTGAGGATATCCTGGAGAGCTGGTTTAGTTTTGGCAAATTTCTTCAACGTGTGGATGTCATTAAAGTATTTAATTTCTCCATCATAAATGAAACTCAGTTTAGCTGGGTACAGGATTCTGGGTTG
Organism: Arctocebus calabarensis; assembly: GCA_963573935.1. Classification (NCBI taxonomy): domain Eukaryota; kingdom Metazoa; phylum Chordata; class Mammalia; order Primates; family Lorisidae; genus Arctocebus; species Arctocebus calabarensis. The sequence goes on along the minus strand of CAUYON010153300.1, from coordinate 12,897 downwards.
AAAGTTCCTTTGTTATAGGAGATTAAAAGTTGATGACTGTTCTCTTCTAGCTTGAAAGGTTTGATCAGAGAGATCTGCAGTTATTCTAATATTCTTCCCCTTGTAGGTAATGGTTTTCTTACGTCTGGCTGCTTTCAGAATTTTCTCCTTCATATTAACTTCACTGAAGTTAATGGGGATGTGCCTGGGGATGACTTATTTGGGTTGAGTGTGCTAAGGTTCTGACTATCTGCTATCTGAATTTCAGAATCTCTTGGCATATCTGGAAAGTTCTCTTTCATAATCTCATAAAGAAGAGACTCTGTGCCTTGTGATGCCACTTCATTGTTTTCAGGTATCCCTATAAGGCGAATATTGGTTTTCTTCGAGTTATCCCGGAGCTGTCTGAGAGAATGATCCATTTTTCCTTCCATTTCTCTTCCTCTTTGGAAGTTAGGGAGCGTTTTAAAGCTTTGTCTTCAATGTCAGAAATCCTTTCTTCTGCTAGCTCCATTCTGTTACTGGGGGATTCTACTGTATTTCTCAGATCTTTGAGGGCTGCAACTTCTTGTCTCAAGCTGTCAAAATCTTTGGTCATTTTGTCTTTGAATTCCTTGAACTTTTGAGACATCTTTCGGGTCATTTTTTGGATTATTGCTTGACATTCAAGTCCATCTTTTCCTGCATTCCGCTGATCTTATTTGCTATCTAGACTCTCAATTCAATTTCTGACATCTCAGCCATTTGCTTATGCAAGGGATCTTGTGGTGTATTTACCTTGTTGTTCCTTAGGGGAGTTGATCTACTGTGATTATTCATATTGCCAGAGTTTTTCTGTTGATTCCACCTCCCGATTATTTTTCACTGTTGCCTATGACCGTCTTCAGAGTTGGGGAGGTGTCTCTTCCAGATCAGACCCTGACAGGATCCCTCTGTTGTTGCTGGATCTTTGTAGGGAGTGACCCTGTGTAGCTCCTCTGGGACTGCCCCAGCCAGAGATTTCTGGCTGTGAGAGCAGCTCCAGAGTGTGGCACACCCAGATCAAGCAGCAGGGTGTTGGATGGTGTACCCGGTGGCCTTTGCAAAGGTAGCCCGTGCCTCCATCAGTCTCTGGTGGGCTCCCGAGAGAGGGCACAGGTTGCACCCCCTTTGAGTCCCTGTCCAGATGGACAGGGCCGTGCAGAGGCAGAGAGGGTAGGGGAGAACACGGGTTGATGTCTCCTGGTGGAGTCCCTGCCTGCTGCTGGCTGCTTGCGAGCACCAGTCAGGGCTGCACGGATTTCCTGTCTGCTTGCAGTGGGCCAAGACAAGCACCATTCGGGCTGCACAGGAGTCCCTGTAGAATTCCTGGCTGCTGCTGGTAGCATGCCAAGGCAAGCACCAATCAGGGTATATGGGAGTCCCGGTGGGTTTCCTGACCAAGGAGAGCACCATTTGGGGGCACACAGGAATCCCCGTGGAATTCCTGGCCACTTTGCGGTGCCAATGAGGGCAGCAGGGAGTCCCTGCAGCGTTCCTGGCCACACTAGCAATGGGCCATTGCTCTGAGGGGTGCCAGTCGGCCCCTCAAGAGTCCCCATGGAGTTTCTGGCCACTGCTTTTGGCAGGCCAAGGCTAGTGCCAATCGGGGCCATGGGGTACCTGGCACAATTCCTGGCCCCTCTGGGCAGCAGACTGAGGCCCATGGGGCTCTGATCAGAGCTGTGCAGGTGGGTGGTGGGATCAGCAGAGGGCAGAGTGGAGCCCCAAGGTTCTGGGCAGGTTTCCTGGCCTGGGGGCTGGCAGGGGCTCAGTGGGGCCCTGGAGTCCTTTACCTGGCTGGCACCTAGTCTGGCAGGCAGTGAGGGTGGTTGCTCCTCAAGTCCTCCTCCCTCAGTTGCAGCAGAGTTTAGGCTTCTGGTGTGTCAGGTGATGGGGGAAGGGTGTCCTGAAAGTTCAGAATGGCGGAAAACTGTAGTTCAGTTTTTTTGCCTGAAGCTTGGTTTTTTTGGAGTCACAGCTTGCATCAGCAGAGGTGACCTGCAGTTACTAGGTCTCTTTCTTGGCTGGGCTCCCAGTCTTCAGCTCAGTTGGACAGTTTCTGGAGTTATCTTTCCTTTTGGACAGGAGCCTCTGTCGGAGGCTGCTTCCAGTCAGTCATCTTTCCCCTCCCTCACCATTCACATTTTTAATTCCCTTTCTATCACATCTAGCATTTCTGTATAGGTGGAATCCTCTCAGGCGCTACCTCATGAGCCCTTTTGGGAGTTGCTCTGTTCTGGTTTTTCTTGTTGCCAGGATTTTTCTGCTGTTTCTTCCTCATGAGTGTTTTCTTTTTGTCTGTTTCTTTGTCCTACTTTTTCCTTTTACTTCCTCCTCCTCTTTAGGTTACCTTGTTTCTGACCTTAGGTATGAAAGTGTCTTTTTGGTATAGGAACAAAATGAAGAGAATAGTGAAGAGCAAGAAGGGAGAAAAGATAGAAAAAGAGAAAAGAAAAAGGAAAGGGGGATAAAAGGAAAGAGTAAGTAAAAGAAGAGAAAAACAGAAAGAGACAAGAGTAATAGTGATATTCAGCAGGGTGCTTGTATCCATACCCACAATTCTCAGCCTCTGCGCAGTTGGGTTGGGTAGGTCCCTCAAGGTCAGGAGCTCCTTACCAGCCTGAGTAGAAACAAGACCCCACTTCCACAAAATAGAGAAGGAGAACCCCAGCAGTTTGCCACTAGTATGCTTCCAAAGGCCAAAGCTAGGGCTCCCTAGACCAGGGGATCAAGCTAGGGCAATGCTGTGGCACCCTAGCCCAGGCCTTAGAGTGAGGTGCTATCCCATGAATTGAATATAGATTGACAGAGAATAAAACAGATTAGAAAAAAGTAAATAACAATAATAAAAGTATATAAAGAGAATAGAACACAAAATTATGTAAGATGTAAAACAAAGGGGGTATATCTTAGTTGTATTTGAGAAATTTATGTGGGAAAGATAAGTAGAAAAATCTTTACAAAAAAAGAGAGACAAGGAGAGAAATGGAAAGAAAGAATAAATGGAAAGAAAAATCTTCACAAAAAAAGACAAGGAGAGAAGTGGAAAGAAAGAATAAATGAGGTTGGAAAGAATAAATGGGGTAGAATAAATGAGGTAGAAAATAGCAAAAATGGAGCCCTTTTTATTAAAGAAAGTATAAATGGAAAAATAAAAATACTGTAAAACCAAACAAACAAAAACCTTAAGTGATAAAATTGGGGGAAGAAAGAAGGACTAACAGGAGCAGAAAAACTAGTAAAATCGGAGCCCTTACTATTGAAGGAATAAACAATAAAAAATTATTACAAAAAGAGAAAGAAAAAGAAAAAATCTACAGGGAAAAAGTTAAATAATTTTTTTAAAGAAAAATATCTTTATTTATATTGCCTTATATGTCCCGAACAGCAAGTGATGTTCTGGGGTATGAGGTGCTAATCAAGATTCTGATACAGGTATAAGATGGAGTCTGAAAGCTTCTGTCTTGCTGAGGAGCACTGGTCCTATCTTCCTGATTTCTTTGCCCTTAATCCCCACTAGAATGAGAGTCTATAGCTCTTGTCAGCCTGCTTAATAGACACACCTCAACTTTTCTGAACTGTGTCCCTTGACCACTCAGTGGCCTTCCTAGGAAGGCATGTGTCACTCAAATCTCTCAACAGGTGGCTGCCCAGCTTATCAGTCGGGCCAGAACCAGCCTTGCACTAGGATCCTGAGGGCTGCTCTTACAAGGCAGATTTCCCACAATGGCTGTGCTAGGCCATAGCCAAACAACAAGGGCTTTGCTCTGCCTGGTGGCTCAGTCCCAGCCCCTGGGCACTGTTTAGTATCATTCACTCGATTGCCCAAGTTCTCCCTAGATAACTCCACCAAGTGCCCATGTACCCCCCCCCTCCCCAAAATAAAAGGGCCAGCAGGGCAGGCCTTCTCTGTCTGAAAACTGCAAAACTGGCTGGCCTCTGCTGGCATGCAAGTACTTGCCCTCTGTGCCAGTTCTCCATGCTCCTGACCTCTTCTTGTGCTCCTGAAGTCTTCTGCTGTCTCCCTGAGCTCCCAGAGGGATGTTTCTGAGAAGGTCCCACCAGCCAGAGGTGGCTGGAGTCCTTCCTTTCTCCCTGATTTCACCATGCATGGCTGCAAAGAAGCTGTCCTTGGTGCACCAATCTTGCTCTGCCTCAATGATCTGTAGTTTTCTTAAATTGTGATGTCTTTAGTTTTGATATCAAGGAAATATGGGCCTCTTAAAATGATTTAGTAAGTGTTCCTCCTTTTCTAATTTTAAGAAGAGTTTGTGAGGAATTGGTATTTTGTTGTGTTTTCATTTTTTGTTCATCTTAAAGGATTCTTTAATTTCCCTTGATCTTTTTTGACTTATTGGTTATTTAGAAGTACCTTGCTTAATTTCTTCATATATGTGAATTTCTCAAATGTTCTTGTTATATTTATTTCTTATTTTATTCTACTGTGTTTGAAGAAAATACTTTGCATGATTTCAGTCCTTTCAATTTGTTGAGTGTTGTTATATAGCCTATACATGTCATATTGTATATGCTAGAGAATGTTCCATGCAAAAATGTTTATTTTGTTACTGGTGGGAGGATTGTTCTATAGGTGTCTACATGTATGAGGTCTAATTGGCTTACAGTGTTGTTCAATTCTTCTGTTTTATCACTTATCTTCTGTCTAGTAGTTCTATTGATTATTGAAAATGGGATATTAAAGTCTCTATAATTATTCCTGTTAAATTATTTATCCTTTCAGTTCTATCATTTTTTGCTTCATGTATTTTCAAGCTTCACTGTTAGGAGCATAAGTATTTATAAATGTTATATCTTCCTGATATATACATACTTTTAAAATTATATGTCTTTATCTCACAAATTTTTCTTCATGTCTCTTTTGTCTAAAATAGTGTATTAGTGTAGTCACTCTAGCTCTTTTAGGTTACTATTTCTTTGCAATAAATTTTCTATCCTTTTATTTTCATTTCCATTTGTACCTTTGGATCTAAAATGAGTCTTATATAAACAGCATGCAGTTGGACTTTTTAAAAAGTTCTGCCTATTTCTGCTTTTTAATTGAAATGAAATAAATAATTCATTTATACATAATTACTATTAAGGTAGGATTTGCATCTGCCATTTTGCCTTTTTTCCTTTTTGTTCTTATGTTTCTCAATTACTACCTTTTGTGTTAAATAGATATTTCTAGTGTACCCTTTTAATCCCCTTAATTATTTTATTCTATGTTTTGGTTTATAGGTAACAAAGTTATAAATAAAAAATATTTATTTTATATTTTATATTTGGTTGTTAAGTATATTCAGTTTTCTATGTTTTGGTTTATGGTAGCAAAAAAGAGTTACAAATAAAAAATATTTTTATGTTTTATATTTGATAAGTATGTTAAGAAATGTTCAATTTCTTTAAGTACTAAGTTTGACAGTTGATATCTGTGACATTTCACATTGACACTTCATTTTTTTATTGTGAAAGTTCACCCTTATTTTTTCAAATTCATGTCCTGACTTGTTATTATCTTTCAAATTTTTTAAGAGCAATTTTTGTGAAAACATGGGTAAGTCAAATATTTGGTTTATTTTTTAATATGAGTTCTGTCATGGAACCAATTCAATGTAGAGAGCTCAAAGTACCAATAGAGTGTTTGGGAAGGATGTGGCTAATAAACACATAGAACATCAATGGTTTGAAAAGTTTCATTCTGGTGATTTTAATCTTGAAGATGAGCCACATGGGTGCCCTGAGACCAAGGTGGATAATGATGAGCTGAAAGCTATGGAAGTGAACCCATCTCAAACTACGTGAAAATTGGCAGCATGGTTTGATGCTACTATTCCAACAAAATTGGATCATATAAAACAAATCAGCAAGGTAAAGAACCTGGATAGATGGGTTCTGCATTAATTAAATGACCATCAGAGGATGAATTATCTTAGAGCTTGATGTCACAACATGAAAGTGAACCATTTTTGTACCTTGTTACCTGTGATGAAAAATGGATTTGGGGGGACAATCTCAAGTATTTGATGAAGTGCCAAAACATGGTGCAAAAACAAATATTCATCAAAAAAAGCTAATGGTGTCTATTTAGTGGTCCAGCACTGGTATTATCCACCACAGCTTTGTGAAACCTTGTTAATTGATTAGATGTCCAAGTGCAACCTATTGGATGACATGATGAGGATGCTTGCAATTAAGTAGCTGGAATCAGTCAATAGAGACAGGCTAATCCTCTTCCAACTCAAAGCTGTTGCATAGATGGCATTGTAGTTCTGTTCAAACTGTGGCAGCTGGACTTGGAAAGTCCTTGTCATCCGCTGTATTCACCATACCTTATACCAACTGACTACTACTACTTACAGGATTTGGACGACTACTTGCAAAGAAAATTATTCATTTTTCTACCAGATGAAGAAAATGCCTTTCATGATTCCATTGCCACTTGCTCTTAAGGCTTCTTCACTGCTGGTATAAATAAGCTATCATTAAGATGGCAAAACTGTGTCAATAGTTTAGGCACTACTTTGATTAAGGGTACTGTTTCTTAATGAAGGTGGAGACCCTGGTAAATTACTCCACACTTTAGTCTGAGATTATGAAGAGCCATATCCTTAGGAGTATGTTTAAATAAAAAGAAAAATTCTTGTATGAATTCTTTCAATTTTTAAAAATCTATTAATGTTTTAATTTCTTTGTTACTTTTGAGGGATAGTTTTCTGTATTTAGAATTCTTGGTTATGTCTTTTTCTTTTAGCATTTTAAGTGTCATCTGACTACATTTTGGCCTCAAGTTTTTCAAGCTGATGAGAAATCAGCTATTAATCTTATTGAGATCCCTTATACGTGATGAGCCACTTTTCTCGTTTTCAAGATTTTCTGTTTCTTGCTTTCAATAATTTATTTATGTGCATTTTGGGGGCATGCATTTAACACTCATTCATGCAGTTCACAACTCCTTTAGCCTTCATTTCTGATTGTACAGAGCCCAAGGATTGCCAGAAGTGAGATTTTTGGGCCTTCTCACGTATTTCCTGAGCAAGCACAGAACTCTTGACATGTGCACAACCATGTACCCATGCCTGGTTCTCTACATCCCCATTAATATTTTGGAGCTGTTTAAAACTTCCCATGGTCATCTCATTCCGTACCCTGTCCTTTATGATGTCCAACCTTTTGGCTTCTCTGTGCCACACTGGAAGAAAAAGAGTTGTCTTGTGCCCCACATTAAATACACAAATACTAATGAAAGGTGAGCAAAACAAAAGCCTGTGTATAATTTTTGTGATATTTTGCCATCATAGATAAAAAAGTCCTCACATAATCTGCATGTGGTCCATGGGTCATAGGTTGGACACCCCTACTTTTTGCCCGACTCTTAGACTTGTCACTTCAGGCAGCCACAGAGTTCATCAATTACCTCTAACTGGTTTTTATGTATGTCCCTTGGGGAAAAAAGCTTTTTGTACTGCATGAGCTCTGAGTCAGCCCAAATAAAGATAAATTTGTAGTTAAGTCTTTTGAGGAACCACCTAGACAGGTCAATAACAGTTCTCTGTAAATGAGGCTTTGAAAGAAGAGCTCCACCCTTTTTCTACTTCTGGTTACTACCAAGCTATTGGTGTTCACTATGATTTTGGGCCATTGGTTTTCAAAAACAATTGCAGAGCTGGAGAATGGAGGATGGGAATCAGTCAGGTGGAAAGTACCACAAAGCTTCCTGTTTTTACCTAGATTATGCCAATTTTTTTTTACAATAAGCATTCCTACTTTACTGTGAGTCTTTAGTTAATTTTTAGGATTCTGAGAAAGTCTATTCTGACAGTCTTTTGCTAGTGTTTTTATTACTTTTATGGAAAAGGAGATTTTTGAAGGTTTTTACTTCTCCAGTTTCATTGGTGTCACTCTGCTAGTAGAATCTTTTAATAAACAGGTATTTCACCTTTGAAATACCTTGGCACCTTTGTTGAAATTTATTGACCATAAATGTATAGGTCTGTTTCTAGGCTTTCTATATAATTCGATTGATTATGTGTCTTCCTCTTGGTAATTTGAAACTCCTGATTACTATAGATTTATAATATTGAAATTAGGCAGAGTCCTCCAACTGTGTTCTTTTTCAAAATTATTTTGCTTATACTAGTTCTTTTGTTGTTTTATGTAAATTTTAGAGTGAGCTTATTGATTTCATTAAAAAATTTTCAGACAATTGAAATTAGAATTGACATCCCATCAATATTGAATCTTCTAACACAGACATGTGTCACTTAATGATGGGGATTCATTCTGGGAAATACATTGTTAGATGATTGCTTTCTTATACAAACATCATAGCGTGTACCTACATAAACCTAGTACACATCTAGGCTATGTGGTATAGCATATTGCACTAACCGTTGTTTATGTGGTCCCGCATTGACTGAAATGTTTTGGCAGTGTATGGCTGTACATAAACATGATGTATCTTTTCATTTTACTTAGGTTTTTTATTTCTCTCATTGGTATTTTATAATTTTCAGCATATCTAATCTTGGACATACTTAATTATATTTGTTAAGAATTTCATGATTCTGTGTTGTCTCAGCATCTTTCTAACAAATGATGCATTACCTATATGTCACAGGGTGGCACTGTTATAAATGGCATCTTTAAGAAATATGAATTTCTAATTGTTCACTACATATATATACAAACACAATAGATTGGACCTTGTATCCTTCCCCTGTGACATACTCACATATTCTAGTATCTTTTTTGTGGAATCATTGGATTTTCTATGTAAACATTCTCATCTCTTGTGAGTAGATACAGTTTTATTTCTCTCTTTCCGATCTTAAAGCCTTTGCCTTTTGCACCAGTGCTGACTGCCTATATGATGCTAAATAGAATGGTAAGGAGAGATATTTTTGCTTTTCCTTCATGTTAGGAGAATATTTTTCACTATTAAGAGTGATATTAGCTGTAGCATTTTTGTATATATACTTTATTGACTAGAGGTAGTTCCCTTTCATTTCTAGTTTGTTGAATTTTTTATCACGAATTGATGTAGAATTTTGTGAAATGCTTTTTCTGCATCTATTTAGGTGACTCTATGGCTTTTCTTCTGTAGAAAGTTGTGGTAAACGATACTGGTCAATTTTGAAGGTCAGAATTCCATTATCGGAATAAAGTACACTTTTTCCTTGTTATCCATTTTATATATTTCTGGATTCATTTTGTGGAAGATTTTAACATACGTATTCAAAAGCTTAAGCTACTACTTCAATAAGTGCCAAGCATCAGAAGTCGTAAAGGAGAACTAATTTGCAGTGACTCTTTTCTGAAGACAACTAGAAAAGCTGGAAGAGGAAGGAAAAAAAAGTTGGATTTTTGTTTTTTTCCTTTTTTTTTTCTTTTTGGACAGGGTCTTATTCTGTTGCCTAGGCTACAGTGCAGTGGCATAACCATAGCTCACTGCAACCTCCAACCCCTATGCTTAAATGATCCTCCTGCCTCAACCTCCTGAGTAGGCGGGACAATAGATGGACAACACTATGCCTGGCTAATTTTTGTATTTTTTTGTAGAGATTGGGTCTCGCTATTGCCCAGGCTGCTCTTGAACTCCTGGGCTCAAAATAGAGCTGTCAGACTAACTGATCAAATCTCCACATTAAGGCAGGAGAACATGAGTCTAAAATAATTTTTATAGTTGTAGTTGTCACTTTGAAAAATAAGATAATATTTCCTAAATCTGATCATTTCTTTTCTTCTTTTGTTTTTCAAAGGTAACCTTAAACACATTAACCCAAAGCCTGCAGACTCTAGAGGAAGAAAATAAGCACCTGGCGAATCAAATGGCTTCCCTAGAACTTCAGCAAGTTGTTCCTGATTACCATGGGGTGGGTATAAAAAGGTCAGTTTAAAGTAGGAATTAATGACTGATCCGTTAATAAAAAAATCAGAAGTTAAGAGATGGGGTTTCTTTGTGTTTATACAGTTATCATAAACCTTGGATAACTCAGGATAAATATATCAGAGATACCTATAATATTCAAACAATAGCAGATTAAGAAACCAAGAATTTAGAGCAGCTATTTAGAGCAGCATCCTCCTTTATAAGTGATCTATGATAAGGAAAAGCACAAATTTATCTCATATTTTAAAATAGTTCCTCTTCTATAAGTTATGAGGAAGAAATTGTATTTTTCCCCTTGTTCCCTCTATTAGGCAATCAGTAATAAGTCTGACTTCCAAAAGCTATTCGACAATGTCAGTGCATTACAAATAAATGAGAATTTTAAAACATCATCTCCAAGTGAAGGGGAGCATTCTAGAACCTAATTACATTCCTGTATGCTTTCATTTATTTATTTTTTATTTTTTTGAGGCAGAGTCTTACTATGTCACCCTTGGTAGAGTGCTTTGGCGTCACAGCTCACAGCAACTCTTGGGCTTAAGTGCCCAAGAGTTTGAGGTTCTCTTGCCTCAGCCTTCCAAATAACTGGAGTATAGGCACCTGTTATTTTTGTTGTTGTTGTTGTTATTGTTACAGTTGTCATTGTTTTTGGCTGCCCAGGCCGGGTTCACCTGCCAGCCTCAGTGTATGTGGCCGGTTCCCTACCTACTGAGCTACAGGTGCCGCCACCTCCTTGATGCTTTTAAATACTTGCAAAAATGTTTCTTATTGCTGGTATAGCATGTACCTAATCATTTAAAATTCCATAGAAGGCCCTGATCTGAGTCTGTTTTAATATAAGTTATTAATAATTCATTCAAACTCTATCATAAGCTGCTTACTACTTCATTGTAAATCATTTTACATTTTCATGGCTTTCGAGCCCGACTTTCTGAGTTTCAATTTTGGTTGTAACTGTTGAGTATGGTCCTTAACCTCTCTGAGTCTCAGTTTCTTAATCTGTTAAAATAAGGATATTCTATTATTATGTGCGTTTTGAGGATTAAGTTAATACATGTCAAGCATGTAGCAGATAGCTATAACATTTGAGTTCTTAGTATCCGAACTGTTCCAGGAGACAAACATGGCAAGTGCCTATTGCAATGACAAGATCCATTAGCTGTAATTTCTGGTACCATTGCAGACTAACCCTCTCCCCCCAGGATTAAAGATTTAGTCATGTCCTTTGCTTGTTGGCCACACCTCAGCTATGTTTATCTAACTATCTGCTTTTGGTCCCTCCGGAAGAATACACCTTAGTCTGCCTGATTTGTTTTCCTAAACTAACTGCCCTGAGCAGGTCTGTGGCCTTACCATGTTAGTGATTGACAGTTCTGCCAGTGATTGGTCTATGTTGATTTTTTACATGCTGACCACGCCTCTTTAAGATTTCCTAGGGATAACTCACATAGATAACCCAATTCTAGCTTGCTATGCTGTCACCACCTGGAAGTTTCTCTGACAAAGCCTACTTGGAAATGCTTCAGTAGGCTTTATGAGTATGAGGAGTAAGGTTGAGATTTTAGGATTTGTTTTTTAATGTTAGCAATGTCATAAAACCTGTTGTCTTTCAATGCAGGCAGTGTATTTTTCTTCTTTGAGAGTTAAAACTAGAAGTTCTTTGGGGATGGCAGTGGTGCCTGCACTTTGGGAGGCTAAGGCAGGAAAATCACTTGAGGCCAGGAGTTGGAGATCATACTGGGCAACGTATGACCTTGCCTCTACATTAAAAACAAAAAACAAACTTGAAGTTCTTAATAAGAGAACCTTCTAGTATAACCCCTCATCTTTTTGACATATGCCTATGACTACGTATTGTGTATATAACATCACAGACTTGAATTTAAAGAGACCCGTTTTCAGTCTCTGGCTCCAATTACTGTGTGAACTGGGCAGATTCTTAATTTCTCGTGGCCTGCAATGCCAAGAGCATCTCCCCTAATGTGCGGTTCCCACAGTACACAATACACACCAATGTCAGAAAATTAAATAATTACTACATTGATTAGAAATTGACATGTTTCTTTATCTGTCTTTGCTCTCCTCTCATGCAAAAACAGTAGTCACTCATCTTTATACTCCCTTGCCTATCATAATGCCTACTACGTAATAGGTATTTAAAACATTGATTGAATAGAGGGTCATGTCAGTTTTGCCAAGCATTGAGGAATAATTCATATTGCAATAATATTATTCTCCCCTGTTTTTCTTTCACATTTTCTGATTTTGTTTTTGCCATTTTAACTTTTGATGATAGTGCAATTTAAGTCCATTACTATAGGCAATCATGAGAAAAGACCCAAATGCAGAAAGGTTACCATTTTTGAGTTCAAGACGAATGACTATCCTTCTCACATCTCTTTTGGGTTTTAAACATACATTTAAAAATATTAGCACTGGACAGAAATGCAATTCACTATTTGATTAGGACTTTAATAAATTGGAATTAAACAATGAATTAAAACTGGGATGACATTCGGTTAGTGTACATTCATGCAGATGTCAAAGTTGGTTTGATTTGCAGAGGCCATGACATACTGTTGGCTAAAAATTTTAAATAAAATCCCTGCTTACCAGCTACTTATAAAATAGCTTTATCAAAGTTACCTCACTAGTTTTGCATATTCTCCTAATAGCTTCTACTAACTTTTACAGTTTACCTTGGATTTTAGAATTTTAAAATCATTTTAGAAATCATTTGGTGGCTTCCTGTTGGTAATCTACCTTTTATATCTTAAGATAATTCTTCCTGTTTTTGCTTCCTACTTTTCCAAGGAAAATGTTTCTGAGTTGAAATGTATATTGGCATTTTACTTTGTATGCTGTTTCTCAGGTAATTTTCCAGATTGTTTTTCTTTCTTTCTTTTTTTTTTTTTTAAACTGTTGGGGATTCATTGAGAGTATAAGGATACCAGGTTACACTGATTGCATTTGTTAGGTAAAGTCCCTCTTATAATTGTGTCTTG
>CAUYON010153297.1:0-31044 GCA_963573935.1 Arctocebus calabarensis | reverse complement strand
GGTTTTTTTTGGCTTTTTTTCTTTTTGGAGACAGAGCCCCAAGCTGTCACCCTGGATAGAGTGCTGTGGCATCACAGCTCACAGCAACCTCCAATTCCTGGGCTCCAGCGAGTCTCCTGCCTCTGCCTCCCAAGTAGCTGGGACTACAGGCGCCTGCCACAACGCCCGGCCATTTTTTGGTTGCAGCCGTCATTGTTATTTGGCAGGCCCGGGCTGGATTCGAACCCGCCAGCTCAGGTGTACATGACTGGCGCCTTAGCCCGATGAGCCACAGGCACCAAGCCATTTTTGGCTTTTTTTGCTTAAACATAGAGGGGAAGACTACAATATAAATTAAAAACCCATTTGAAATCTGCAGACGCTGTTGCATTGCCACAGTTTATATCTCTTTCTGAGAAAGTAAAGATTAGATAATAGACAGTGTTCATTTTAGGGACAAAAGCCTGCGAATCTCCACTGTGATGAGGAATTGTAGAGATGGTCAGAGGAACAGATCTGTGTGGGGCCTTATGAAGCACAGTATTGGTGAAAATAAATACAATAACTAGCAGGGGTTCAGGGTGGTGCTAATTTCCCTAAGGGGGATTTGCAAAACGGTGAGGACTTGTATGATTTTGCCATGGTGAGTGTGGGGCGAAGAAAAGAATATGAATGAAGGGTTATCCAAACAAGGATGGCAGCTGTTCTGAATCACAGCCGAAAATGTAAGCTTTCCCAGCCCAACAATATCTCCCTAATCCTTGATGAAAATGTTATGAAAACAAAAGAGCAATAAGACAGGATTAATAACTGGAATTTTAATAACACTAGGGGTCAGGATATGGTTACATTCTTTAAAGAATCAGCTGTCAGTCCTGCAATCCGACTTGTTAAATATTCGAGTGTACTGTTTATTGTGTCCGAATTAGTTTAATGGGCATATTGATAGGGGAGAATTAATTATGTCATGGTTTAGAGATATTTAGTTATTTTAAGACTCTTATTAACTCCCAAACTCATTTGAATGTTTACAGTTGATTGCACAATTGTGAGAAGCTAAATATGTCAACTGACTAAACTTATTTGTCAACTGACAGAATATACTTTTTTCAACCCATTAATTGATTGAGGGGATGTGAACAATGTGTTTATGAAGATAAAAGGTACAACAGAAAGTTCTAATCTTAATAGCAACATAGTTTCAGGAGGATTTTAAAATATATGCCAATATATGGTTTTCAAGACAACGTTGGCAGGAACAGTTTGTATTTCTTTAAAAAATCTTTTACCGTTAATTTCTATTAAAAATGTATGTCACGTTCCTTCCAGCCACAAGTTTGATGCGTTATTGGAGTTAAGGTTTTAATGTATTCCATGGCATCTTAAAAAAAACAAAACAAAACAGAAAAGAGGCATGAGCAGAGTGATTGGACAAATGCATCAAGGAATTACTCTTATTGGGAATATATTTTTTAGAGTTTGCTACCTCAAAATTGCATCATAGTTCTCACTATAGAATGGGATTTTTGCTTTTAGAACTGTTTCTTGACAGATCTGTTTGTGCTCTGGTCATTAATAAGCCATAAATACCCAAGCATAGTAGTTTTTGAAGAGACATCCTAGGCTTCAAGGTAAACATCACTCTGCTTCTTTGTGGAGTATCAGATTTATTCAAAGTTTCAAGGAACAAATATGACGTTTTAAAAATGAAAATAATAGAATGCAAACAAAATAACACTTATTAAGATAGAACATGATGTTTTATAAAAATATAGAACCAACTTGTTCCTGCCTTGGCCGGTTTCAGAGGAATATGTCTGGCTTCTCTTTTCTCTGTACTTGAGCCAAGTCTAGGCCAGCAAGGGACCCGAGGGGCAAAACTTAAGGCAGGTCTCGCCTATAAGGCGTTTGTCCTTGTGTGACCTTGAGAGTAGATGACTCCTTAAATTCTGAGCCTCATCCTCGGGGCCCTGCTGTGTACTTGGTGGAAACGATTTAAGAGGATCATGCAATTGCTTTTGGTGGTGTTCAGGGGCCCTAGACTTCTCCCACTCTGCTGTGTGTTACTTTATAATCTGTGACAGTCTACATTGTATATTCTCTTATTTTGTTTAGTGGTGTGCAATCTGCAAAGGGCTTTTCCCTTAAGAATCCTCTCATTCCTTCCCTGGTAAGATGGGTGAAGCAACTATTCTCTTTATTGAGCATTAAGACATCAGGGGCTCAAAACGTTTCAGGTCACTCTACCCAATGGCAGAGCTATTTTTTGGCTTGGCATTTTGTTTGGTTCCTCTTAAATAGCCAACTGTCATTTCAAGCATGGTTGGCATGGCGGCTGGATTTCTGATGAGCATGCAAACCAGACCACTGTCCTTTTACCAACGTGAATGGAAATTCTGATGAGGCCAGAACATGTTAGAGAAGCTGGCTTCCATCAGAACATAAACATGGCTGTCATAAATTCAGCAGACAGTGGAGGTGACCTCCTGGCATTCTCAGTACGTTAAGTGAGCTTCAGAGGGGCATTCTCCTACCTGGTCAGAGAGGTAAGTTGGCTCACCCCCGGAATCCGGGAGAGCTAATGTACTTACTTACTTCTCCTGTGCCCAGCACAGAGAAAGCCGTTTGTTTTCATAGTATGAACTGTGCTTTGCACTCCGGATAGATTTGTACAAATAGGAGGCATTCTGTGACTTCTCCTGCCACTTCCCCTTGGAAAGACACTTCGGCACACATACATCGTGCTGCCAGTGACACGCCATATGCTTCCTTTACTGTCTCTGCTTGAGCCACTGCACGGGTTTCACCCAAATCAAATGTCATCTAATCTTAGCTGTGCTCTTCCTGACTCACCCATATACTGCTCGCTCTGTCCTTCGCGCATCCTCAGCATCTGTTTCATGCTTCTGCTTTGGTATTTTTTCATACGAGCGCGTAGAGAACATTGATCTCGTCTTATTTATTATTTGGGCCCGGGTACCCAGCTCAGTGTTTTAATCAGAATGGATGCTCATCAGTCCTTACTGAACTGATTTCTGTTCATTTGATTGGCTGGCTCAGAGAAACTACAGCCTCACGAACCACATGCCATAAAGGTGTTTTGCTTTTCTTTTTGTCTTTTTTCTAAAATGCAGAAAGGGAAGAGAGAGGGAAACTTATAGGGAGCTACAATGTATATGGTCACTTGTTTGCCCCCGGTACTTGCATGTAATACACATAAATGACAGGTTTCTTTGATATTCATTCCTTCTAATATCTGACAAATATCAGTCTTTTTTTATAATCACTGAGAAATGACATATCATTAAATACAGTGGAGAGATTCACAGGACAGTAGAGAGAGTGCAATTTCACCTGGAGAAAGAGTTAATCTATATATGAAATTAATTTTGTTTTCCCCATTGCTTTCTATACAGCCATAGTTTTATTTTTAACGGGCTCTGTGTTATTTAGTTTAACTTTTTTTGAGAACTGCACTCTGATGTATACACACTCAGATGGATGTGAACTTTCCTAAAGTGGATGTCTCCTATTTTTAATAAATGTTTTTATGTTTCTCTTTCTTTTCATACCAGCTCTTTGAGTCCAGACGTTGATCCAGTTCTTGCTTTTCAACGAGAGGGATTTGGACGCCAGAGTATGTCAGAAAAACGCACAAAGCAATTTTCAGATGCCAGTCAATTGGATTTCGTTAAAACACGAAAATCAAAAAGCATGGATTTAGGTAGTGAGTACAATCTCCATGAATCTTTATCTAAATAAGGTTTAAATGCTTTCAGGAGAAAATTGATGGTCCCAAACACATGTCTGTTTACTTTGAGCAATAGAGAAAAAAATAAATGTGAAATGTGATGATTTGGCAAAAATTAGTTTTCCTCTGAGTTTGAGATAACCACATTCCTCATACGTGGCATGTTTACATAATATGCAATATGTTAATATATATGTTTTCTTATGAGAGAGGAAACAAACACATGTGCCTATCATGCTATATTCATGTATCTTTGATTTTTTAAAAAAATGAAATGTTTTCTCACTTTGGCTATTTTAAACCAATTCTGTAAAAATCACATTTGGTTGGTTGTGAGATTTTTGAACTAAAGGAACAAACATTGGAGAGAAATCATTATCTCAATCCATGTCTAGAATTTGGTGACTTCGTAATATCTTCCTTTCATTGCTATCCTTTAAGATTTATTAAATAGAAACTCTTATGTCTTGATAACTAAGGCATTTGATTGAAGCAATAATTTGAGAGAATATTTATTGTAGAGAACATTTGAGAGCAAATGAGAGGAGGAACATAATCATAGTTGTTCAGTCAAACACCAATCAGGTATTATCTCTTTCAACCCAAGTCCATTAAAAAAAATTAAATTAAAAGAATTAATTAGAGCTGTAAACCGAATGACTCAAACCCTTTGTTAATCAGCTGTAACTTACGCTGTTCTCCGGTGGCTGTTTGTAGTTCCAGACTAAAAGCATTAATTTATCACATGCAGAAAAGAAAAATTTGGCAATGCATTGACCTGGCTAATGATGATATGCTAACATATAAATAACACACATGTCTGTGAAATGAAGTGACTGGCATATTGCATGGAGACACTGCTTTTTTCTTCCTCCCTCCCTTTTGTTTTTATTTTTGATTACGAATGTTTGCTTGATACCCCATTTGCATGAAATATTACCTAAGAATTGTCCCCTAACTGAAAAGATCTGGGAATGGTTGAAGCATGCTGGATTATGGGAACTAACTGGGCTAACCATTATACATTTACCTTTTAACAGTAGCTGACGAGACTAAACTCAATACAGTGGATGACCAGAAAGCAGGTAAGAATGGACAGACTGTTGCCATAGAAACCATGGCCCAAGGATGACAGTTGTAGAGCTGCCAATCATATTTCATGTCAACATAAATATTCTGGTCTTACCTAGATGTTTTCATTGTGGGAAATCAAACTGTATTAGATAGAAAAGAAAAAAAAATTCTGTTAGAAGAAATTTATCGGTGATAGCCATACTAAATGAACTATGATTTTTAGCCTCACAAATGCTAAAAACAGCCTAGATTTTCTTAATTCTATTTGCGTAGTAATACTTTGTCACAATTAAGAAAAAATCAAAATCCTCTGAATATCATCTCAAATGGTAGCCTCTTAGGTTTTTCAGTCATCTGTGTGATGTCTGGGTTAACATCTAAAGTTCGATTCTCAAAATGATGATTTCTATTTGGTAAGAGTGCCAGTGTAAATGTTTTTCACTAAATTATAGTGTTCAGTATTGCTGTTTTTAATCACTCAGAATACCTGGGTTCTATAAAATGCATATGGCTTCATATCATAACTTTGTGAACTTGTTCTAAATTCCTTGCTTCTAAAATACTATGAAATCATCCCATCAGACAATGGATAATATTCAACTGATTTTGCTCTTTATATTATTATATGAAAATAATCAGACGAAAGTCTTTAAGGATAAAATGATTGGCTTTGTATAGGGCGGCGCCTGTGGCTCAGTCAGTAAGGTGTCGGCCCCGTATACTGAGGTTGGCAGGTTCAAACCCAGCCCTGGCTGAACTGCAAAAAAAAAAAAAATAGCCAGGCATGTGGCGGGCACCTGTGGTCCCAGCTACTCAGGAGGCTGAGGCAAGAGAATCGCCTAAGCCCAGGAGTTGGAAGTTGCTGTGAGCTGTGTGATGCCATGGCACTCTACCAAGGGCGATAAAGTGAGACTCTGTCTCTACCAAAAAAAAAAAAAGAAGATTGGCTTTGTATAGTTGAGCATTTATGATTTATTCTTTTATGTTTGGAATAGTGTTTAATTATTCCAGATCCACTATATACCATAATTAGCTTCAATTCACCTTTTTAACCTGTGGTAGTAATTAGTTTTAGCTTGTTTTAAAAATGTGCATCTCACATACATATGTAAAGATTACTGTGGATATGGTTATCATAGTCTGTAGAGAATAAGATAGATTGTAAAAATTGCATCTATTGAATCATAAGATTAACTATATGCAAGGCAATTAACTATAACCTGGTCCTTACTGAGTAATTATTGTTCTTATCAAACTTGAAACTTATTGAAATTCTGAAGCAGAGCCTAAAGCAAAACATTATTTGATAGTTCACAAACGTAAAGCAATAATTAGTTCTTGGAGTTAACAGTGTTTAGTTCTTTTAAACTAAACACTGTCCAGGTGTATTTGTAAGAACCAAATTGAATGCTCAGGTTAAAGGACAAGACTTTATGTAGTAGGCCAAGTAGGTAACATAAGCATTATATTTAATTTAACTAGCTTAGAACTACTACAAGGAAAAGCGCAATTTATTGTGATTTTGAAAGTTATAATAGTATCCACATTTTAATTCAAGGCACCACATAACTTTCATGGTTAAGAAGGCAAATTAGATTCTGGAGGGAAAGAACTTTTTTTTGCACTATGTGCAAGTTATCCTACCTAATTAAATTAGAAAATCTCAGAATAAAAAAATTATTACAAAGATACCAAAATACTTGTTGGTCTGTTGATTTTAAATCTACATGAATAAAAATCTAAACTAGATTCTCCCTGCCCACCGCCCCACATGTTAGTGAACAGATTTTTAGTTATTTTTCTTTCTTCACCTTATTACAGTTTTCAAGATTACGATGATTTTACAGTTTAGTCTGAAGGTTTTTGGGAGAATCATAGTGGCATTTTAGCATTGAGCGTCTGTCTAGCAATAAGCCTTTCATAATGAGAATTGAATTCCATTTCCCTTTGCCCCTTGCCAAAGACATTCTCTACTTTTTTCTCCCTTTTTTGGCAAGAAGAGTATAGTGAGTAAGAGTAGGAAAATATCTAGGGAAAACAGGATCATGACAATTTCCCCATTTTCCCCCAGATTTAGGAAACTTGTATCACAGTTTGGAGTAAATATACGTTTTGAAAGAACAAGTGAGAACAGGCAGAGAAGAGAAGTAGATTTCAAGTGGTTTCATTGTTGAAATAAAAGGTACAAACAAAGCATACTAGTGATATGAAAGATTTATATAAAGTAAAAGCTTTGAAATACTGATTTAAAATTCAGATAAATGATGATTTTTTTTATACAAATAAAACTAATTCTTTTGCCTTCATATAAATTTGTTTTCCATTTTAATGACTAGTAAATATCAGGTTTATAATGCTATAGATCTCGCTAACTTCATTGGGAGATCTTAATATATCAATTAAAAGCCTTGTTAAAGTTTCTTTGTCAAATATCGTACTTAAATATGTGGTAACTGTCTTACAGATTAAGAGTCAACAAGCTCTTTCTGTAAAGGACCACATACATAATAAATATTCAAGGTTTTCAGACTGTGCACTTAGAGTGGCAACTGTTTAATTCTGTTACCTAGAATGCAAATAGCCTTAGACGTGGGCATGACTGTGTTTCAATAAAATCTTCCAGATTTGGCTTATAGTTTGCTGATGTAGATTCATTTGTTATAGGTACAGACTTTCTGTATAACATTTTGTTATCAAAATTTTAACCATACATAAACATAGAAAAAGTAGTTCATTGACCTCCCATGGACCCAACACCCAACATCAACAATTATTAGCATTTAGCTCAAATGTTATTTTATGGTGTTATGAATTTAGGGAAAAGACTAGATAGATAAGCTCTGAGTTACAGTTATGTATTACATAGTTACAGTATTTTTTTTTAAATAAGATTTTATTTTCTTACCTAAACTGGAGTACAGTGGCACTGCCCTAATTCACTGTAATCTCAAAATCCCGGATTCAAGCAGTCCTCCCACCTTGGCCTCCTGAGTAATTGAAATTACAAGGATTTACCACTTGCACCCAGCTAACTTTTTAATATTTTTTTGTAGAGACAGAGTTTTATTGTGTTGCTCAGGCCTTTAAGTGATCTTCCTGCCTCAGCTTCATTTACAAAATTTTTATTGTTTATTAAATTATACTTTCACCACTCTTTTTCTTTCTAAATTTGCCTGTGATGAGGGACACCCACTTTTAATAAATGTTCATGCCATTTCTGAAATTCATTATTAAAACGTTTTAATTGCCTTGAATACAGAAAGTAAAATTTCAACTAACTTAGCTTAAGTAAAAAACCTTAACTTGTATACCAAGGGTGCCAAAAAAAAATCATACACATTTTAAAAGATCTTGGTCGGAAGTAAAATTGATCATTCCCCAAAAGTGTAGAAATTGAGAGTAAATTGGATGTGTGCAACGTGTCCAGGTACACTTGACCAGTAACGGTACCTGCAGTTCAACTATGAAAACCAGTATGTGGATAACACAGCTTAAAATGTGTATACTTTTTTTGGTGCCGTCTATATAAATGGTGTTTTTGTGATAGCCAGTGCTGAAAGCATAAAATCTTTATTGAAGATATATGTACACACAAATGTATAGACACATATAGATACATACATCTCCTTGATGAACCCAGTAAAACACCAAATATTTGTCTAATACATGTTTATGGAACCCAAATATGACTGGTAAATTATGAAAATTGATAGAAATAATTTATTTAGGAAAAGATCTTTTCGGTACTAATTCCCGGAAGTATAAAGGTAAATAGCCCTTTCCACGAACGATTCTTTCCCATTCTTTTTTATTTCTTACCTTTGGTTTAGCTCTTTGGTACAAAATTAATTTTTCTTCCTGTGACATGACTTTTATGAGTAACTTAGAAAATGGACTTGTCAAAAATTATAGTGCTACCAAGAGTAAAAGTAAGATTGATCTCTTTGAATGAAATATTTCATGTGAACTTTTGCCATAAAATAAATAATAGAAATCTATACAAACCTGCATTGAGAAAGCTACATATATCATCCTTTTCTCCCAAGCCCACCAATTTATAGAATATTATTTCTTCATTAGAACCCTATGCCTGCCTTTCTGCTTATACTGTTTTAAGTATATCTAGTCTTACGTAAAACTGTTGCTCCATAAATGAATATTAAAAATATAATTCTTGTGTTGAGTCTCTCAAAGTATTTTTCCTTCTGTTTTATACTCTGAACTATGGAAAGCCCATGTCACAACTATTTGTCTCATAGGTAATAACATGACGAGGCTACTTGTTAATTATTGATCAACGTATGGGCTGATGACTCCTCGTAGAGATAAACTATTTAGAATCTCCTACTTCCCTGTTTTCTCCAGCTGTCTTGTTAACAGTATCAATGAAGAATCAGCTCTATAACCTGGACTGCCCAGGTGGTGGTCCAGCGATGGTGTTTCAGCCACTCAGAGGCTAAATTAGTCTATCTTAGAGTGCCAGGCCAGGCAGTGATGGATGAGGCTGTCTTCTGTGGTTAAAGAAATCAGTTTTGACTGCTTTCTAAAGCTTGGTACTATTGGTATTTTCTCAGGCCTTTCTGCCCCAGATCCTCAGGACATAGAGCCGAATTTGTAATTCCTGGAGTTCTCCCGGCCACCTTCCTGAAATTTCCTTGGTGACTGCTAAGTCGTCATCTTTTTTCATCACTTGTTTTTCAAACAGGTGTTATTCCCACGCCCGGAGGAAGCAGGACACGTGTCCAGTTCTGTAGTCTGTCCTGCACCTCCCTGTTAGAGAGAGGCCTTACGTAATTTGCTTCCATCCAAATCTTGTATCGCTCTTGTCACAGAACATCTGTGTTTCCCAGGATTAGGTTTCTACCCGGTGCCAGATTGCCCTGATTGTATTGGTGACATCCAGCCCCCTGTGCTCTTTTTCCTTATAAAGGGTTTTGAATCTGCAGTGTAATAAGGAAGGGATTTGATGGAGTTCATTGATGTGAACGCCTAACTTCTATTGTAAATGATTTTAAAATTGCCGAAAAATGGTTTCAATTAAGTTAAAAAGCTTACTCTGGGTGGCTTCCCCTCACCTTCCCATCATCTCTGCTTTTCCAATGAGCTTCTGGGTTATTCCAGTTCTTTTAGATTATTTCCATTACTTGGAGCAAAATGACTTGACAACCATTTCATCTGTTGAGATAAAAATAAAAATTAATAACTTAGAGTGTTTCCTAATGAAAAGAGAGAGAAATCTAATATAAATTTGGGGAAAATAGCAATTAGCAACCATCGCTTTGTTTATTCTTTATATCTTCTCCAAGCACATTCAAGAACTCTTTTCACTGAGCAGAGAAGTTTCTTGTGTCCCTAAAGTTTTCTCCTACGTGTAGATATTCAGCTGCGTGGTTTTTACTAATTCACGCTAACGTTTTGTTTTTGTAAACCACCAAGGTTCCCCCAGTAGAGATGTGGGTCCGTCCCTGGGTCTGAAGAAGTCAAGTTCTTTGGAAAGTCTGCAGACAGCCGTGGCTGAGGTGACCCTGAATGGGGACATTCCTTTCCATCGCCCACGGCCGCGGATCATCAGAGGGAGGGGTTGCAATGAGAGCTTCAGAGCTGCCATTGACAAGTCTTACGATAAACCTGTGGTGGACGACGACGATGAGGGCATGGAGACCTGTAAGTTGATGGTGGCTGGAAGGTCAGCAAAGACAAAGGACATGATAGAGCAGGGGTTCTCAAAGTGTGTTCCAGGGAGCCCTTGGGGGGAGGGGTGTTCCCAAGACACTTCAGGAGCATCAGTGAGGCCCGAACTATTTTCATAATAATAAGATACTATTATCTTATTCTCTCAAAAGTGTACAGTGCGGTTTTGTAGAGGCTACCTGGTATATGATATTATTGCATTAGATTGAATGCACTAGCAGATATCGGAATCTGTGTCTTCAGCTAATATTAAAGCGAAAATTTTGAAAAAAAAAAAAAAAAAAGTGAAGTAGTACCCTTGTCCTCACTGATTGCTTTTGGAAAATACAGTTTGTTTTTATAGAACTGTAATTTCTGTAAGTCAAAATTGCTTTGTTTTTATAATGTTGTTAGTGTTTTCAAACTTTCTCAGTTTTTGTTCAGTATATATTGAAGTGATTTATATTCTAGAAAGTTGTTTGGAGTTGTTAATTTTCACGGGTTATAAAGCTATTCTGAGAGCAAAATGTTTAAATACCACTGTTCTATAGTATTCATAATGGAGCATCTCCAGTGAACATATGTAATAATCTATGATGTTAAAAACACATTTTTGTGGGTGGCACCTGTGGCTCAAGGAGTAGGGCACTGGTCCCATATACCGGGAGTGGCAGGTTTAAGCCCGGCCCTGGCCAAAAAAACCCAACACATTTTTGTTTTACTCTTAGGAATTACTCTTGCATTCCTTGAACTGAACTAGCAAGTAATGCATGTGTGTGTGTTTCAAAATTGCAAAATACTTTAAACCAGTACTATTGCAAGCCAGAGGTTGATATGAATGAGCGATATGTTTTCCATGTTATATTGAGGGGGAAAATGTAACACTTAAAAATAGGCACAAATGTGTGCTTTCAGTGAGTAAAACATTTATTATATAAGAATAAACATTCCATTTAAAAACAATGGAAAAAGGGCAGCACCTGTGGCTTAAAGGAGTAGGACACTGGCCCCATATTAGGGAGGTGGTGGGTTCAAACCCAGCCCTGGCCAAAAAACTGAAAGAGGAAAAAAAAACCAAAAAACCAAACAGTGGAAAAGTGGAGCTCAGTGCCTCATGTCTGTAATCCTAGCACTCAGGGAGGTTGAGGCAGGCGGACTGCTGAAGCTCATGAATTTGGGACCAGCCTGAGCAAAAGCAAGACCCCTTCTGTACGAAAATAGAAAAACTAAGGCAAGAGGATCGCTTGAGCCCAGGAGTTGGAGGTTGCTGTGAGCTATGACGTCATGGCACTCTACTTAGGGCGACAGCTTGAGACTGTTTCCAAAAAAAAAATAATAATAATAAGTAAAAATAGGAACAATGGACTACCCTATTAATGTTCTTAGAAGAGAAAGAGTTTATGCCAATAGTAAAATGTATTGATTAGCTTATGTTTTTCATATCTACTGATTTACAATATAGATTTTAACCTCAAATGTGACTCCGCCCATCTATCTGTCCTAAGAAAAGCTGGAGGCACCACAGGGTGAAGTCAAAGCGAAACCAGAGATAATTTATGTGGGTTGTCAATTCCTTGCAGTTGAACATGTGGGCGGGCCACTTCCATCACATATACTTAAAGAAGAGGGAAAGAAGAATATTCAATAAAACGATTGCTTTCTGAGAAGATACATAATCTTTGCCTCTGATGCCTAATGGGTTTGGGAAGATGACTATTTCTCGTGCAGTGCAGTATGTGAGGCAAAACTTAGGGAGAGGGTTGCCACACTTTTCCCCACCTCCGCCTAATTCTCCACCTAAGTCTGGACAATTTTTCCACTGTGATCAGCCAGTGATTTCAAATATATGCAGCCTCCTCTTGCCAGATGAAGAACTTATTTCCCGTCTTTGCTGCCAACCTTGGTCTCCAAGATCCTGAGTCATAAGAGCCTTCATCTCTGTTGGGTATTCTCCCATAGTAATAATGGTTCCTTGCCATCCCGATCAGTTTTACTTGACACTTACACACCTTGCTTCTGTCTATCCTGGGTGTATGTTTACTAAAAAGCAACTTTGGCCCCTCAAAATATGTATGTATTTTTCAGCCTGTGCATTTTATGATGCTTCTGAATTTTTTTCTTACTCTGGTTGAAATGTTCCTTTCTAAAACGCAGTTTCCTCTCATGTCACTTGTTTCATTTGCAATAGGAGGTGGAATACATATGTACACAAGGTATTTTTTTTTAATTCTCTAGAGACAGCCTCCAGAATGAGTTTCCTACCAATGTGGACATCTGATTTTGTTTCTATATGAAGTTAAGATGGTCTCTTAGTGAGAAAGAACAGATTCTTTTTTAAATAGGACATAACAGTATATTAAGATTTATTGGCTACACATTGTGGCTCACAACTATAATCTCAGCCCTTTGGGAGGCCTAGGTCAGAGGATTGCTAGAGACCAGGAGTTCAAGACCATCTTGGGCAACATAGCAATGCCTCATCTCTACCAAAAAAGCAAAATTAGCTGGGCAGTGGTGCATACCTGTAGTCCCAGCTACTCAGGAGGCTCAGGCAGGAGGAGCTCTTAAGCTTAGGAGTTTGAAGTTGCGGTGAGCTATGACGATGCCATTGCACTCCAGCTTGGGTGACAGAGTGAGACACTGTCCTTAAAAAAAGAAAGAAGGAAAAAAAAAGGAAGAAAGGAGGGAAGGAGAGAGAAAGAGAAAGAGGGAAGGAAAGAAGGGAGGGAGGAAGGAAGAGAAGGAGGGGAAAAAAAAGAAAGACGAAGAAACTTATTCATTCAGCTGTCTTCAAGAGAAAAAGCAAGTGAATAAACAAATTACAATTGGTGATCCAAAGGAAAAGTTCTAGGCGAGAGTTGGGAAATAACACCAGCCCTGAAAGGCATTATGCCTACCGCTATAAAATGTCTTAGTTTTCAAAAGTTCTACTTTTATTATTTTTTTTGTAGACCAGTCTGCTGAACTGTACATAGGCCCAAAGAAAGGCAACTATTGTAATTTCATTTTTTTCCTCCCAATTTGAACTGGTACATTTAATAGGGTGGAGTGAGCCAAGGCGACTTGTATCTTAGTCTACAGTTTGGAATTTTGGTCGAATCACTTAAACCGCTTGAGATTTAATTTCTTCATTTGTAAAACTGGAGGTCTGGACGACCACAGATAGAGTGTGGGTTTTACAAATTGTGTATTGTGACTTCTGGTCAGGAGAAGGTCCCTCAGTGGGAGTGGGTTGAGGGGAGGGCTACCAGCCTTCACCCGTCACCTTCCTCAACAGTTGTTTTTTAAATCACTTCTATACATTGAAATTCTTTGTAAAATTTGGTATTTGGAAAGTTGGTTTGCAGTTTGTAGGAAACAGTTGTAAAAGTTCAGGTTTGCATGGATAGTTTCTAAGGCCTTTTGGTTTTTGTTTTGTTCAGATTAATATGATGGTATAGGTGATTAGGTTACGGTGTTTGCGGTTGTTAGGTACAGTTGTGGTTGTACCCCTCACCCGGGAGGTGCCATATGCCTCACATCGTGCCCGTCAGGGGAGAGCACAGCGGTCCCCTCCCTACCTGTCCTCTCCCCTTCCCCCCATTTGAGTGTGTGTTTTTCTCTTACGTGGGTGTATATTAGATCATCCACTGGTTTCATACTGGTATTGGGTACCCTGGATACTTGCTCTTCCATCCTTGTGATACTTTACTTAACTAGAATGTTTTCCAACTCCATCCAGGTTTATACAAAAGATGTCTAATCTCTATTTTTTTTTTTAAGGCCAAATAGTATTCCATGATATCTATACTACTGTTTATTAATCCATTCTTGTGGACACGGGTGTTTGAGTTGATTTCACATCTTGGTGATTGTGAATTGAGCTGCGACAAACATTCTGGTACAAATGTCCTTACGAGAAAATGTTTTGTTTTTTTTTTTCCTTCTGTGTAGATACCTAGTAATGGGATTATAGGAGCAAAAGGAAGGTCTACTTTTAGTTCTTTGAGGATTCTCCATAGTTCCTTCCAAAAAGGTTGTATTAGTTTATAGTCCCACCAACAGTGCAGAAGTGGTCCCTGTTCTCCCACACCCTTGCCAGCATCTGCAGCTTTGGGACTTTGTGATGCGGGCTCTTCTTACTGGAGTTAGGTGATATATTATCTCAGTGTGTTTTTGATTCACATTTATCTGATAATTAGGGACGATGACAATTTTTCCATGGGTTTGTAGGTTCTGTTTATATCTCTTGCCCAGCGATAAATGGGATTGTTTGTTGTTGTTGTTGATTAATTTGAGTTCTCTGTAGATTCTGTTTATCTTTTTCAGATTTATGCCATGCGAACGTCTTTCCCCATTCTGAACCCTGTCTGTCTGCTCCATCCTTTCTATTTTTAACATCCCGTGATTTTCTGTAGCCAGGCACTCACCTGCCTACATCCGGCCTGCAAACCCCTTGCCTTCCTGGATGCCCAGGAAGGAGACACCACCACACCTTGTTTCTCCCCGTCAGGCCGTGCATGGAGCTTGGCACATCATGGGATCCAGTGACTGCCAAGTCCATAAGCAGATGAGTGAGCCTGGTGCTCCCCTGTGCCGTGGCCTCGATGGCAGCGACATGTGCCATATTTCACACTGGACCTTGCACGTACTACCTTCAGTGTCTCAGCAAACTCTTCCATTTTCATTTAAAAAAAAAAAAAAGCCCATCAAAGGTGTTCAAAGGTGGCATTTCTGCTCATAGTCATTAGAAATCACTTTTGTAATACCAGAAACACAAAGGTGTTTGTTTTTTTGTGTGTGTGCTGACACGGTATCTCTTTAATTAAAAATGAGACAATCTTTTCTACCTTTTGAGGGTTCCTTTAAAGCTGCATGCCTATATTATCTATTTAAATATAATATAAATATATTATAATATAATTCTTATATTTAAGGCAGAGTCTCACTTTGTCACCCTGGGTAGAGTGCCGGGGCATCATAGCTCACAGCAGCCTCAAACTCTTGGACTCAAGCGATCCTCTTGCCTGGGATTTTCGTTTTTATTAGAGATAGGGGTCTCACTCTTGCTCAGGCAATCCACCCTCCTCAGCCTCCCAGAGTGCTAGAATTAAGTAATAATTTTTAAATGTGTACGTAGGAACAAGCCATAAAACTGGACCAGCTGGACACTGGACCACTCTCCCAGGGGCAGCTCAGGCTTGGCTCTTCACGAAGGTGCTTTATCCCTCAGTCATGAGAAGAGGCCGGCTGAGCCCACCTCCAGTTTGCTCAGCACCGTCCTTTTCAGAGCCCGGCTTGTGCCTTTCATGGTGAGGTCTTCCGTGCTCCTGTGTCCCTGCCCCTGCGGGGCCTGTCCCTCTTCTGTCCCTCAGCTGTGCGTCCTGTGGCCTTCACTGTCACAGCTCTGCAGACCCGGGGGTGGGAGGGCAGAGGACCCTGGCTCCGGTACAGCTGCCCGTTGAAATTAAACTGCCTCATCCCCACTGAATATGGACCCGCTGTTCCAGGAGGACCGTTGTCTGGGCAGACAGCCCTTCTGTCATCCAGGACACGTCGTTAGCCCGAAGTGCAGGAGCGTGGGGTGGGGAGTGGGCGGTGGCTGCACCCCACCTGTGCAGATGGGTGAAGAAGAGAGACTTCCCTGTGCTTCTCCCTTCTCGCACTTTCTAGCATCATGGAGCAGCACTTTCCATCTTACAAGCGACGGACGTGAGTGCCTGTCCTGTCACCTCTCTGGTGACTATGTTTCATGGCATTGAACAATGCTGCCTCTTCTCAGCAGCGCTGGGGCCAGGAGACTGGGGCGGGATCCGTGCGGAGTCTGGTGTCTGTCGGCTTCATTTTTGTCTTCCATTTAATCCATCCGGCCTCTTCGTGGTGTGTGCGTCTGTCTGGATCAAGACGGAGCTTTGTACTCTGGGACTCATTATCTCCGAGGCCCTACCTGTGTTTGACAGGTCAGGCGGGCTCCAATCTGCTCCCTCTTCTATGCAAATTCCGTGCCCAGCCTGGCTCTCAGCAAGCCACTTCTGCGTCCCCCCATGATAAATCAGTTTCTTCTCTTGCTACCAAGAAAATACGTTGCAATGACATTGCTTTTTTTTTTTTTTGTCTTTTTAAAAAATACACAATACAATTTTTCATCATTAAAATTGCCAAAAATTGTAAACCCTGTGATCAGTTTTGTGACTGCTTTTTCTTGAGGTTGAGGAGGTGAGACACAGCAAAATCCAATATCTCCTACTAATTACACCTATTGATGGCTCAAGTTCAAAATTTTAAATGTGGAAAACTTTATGCCTCCCAATATTGGAGGCACTGCTTTTGGGTAGCTTGTGTACTTTTTTATAGCTCTCGAAATTAGGAGATCAGAGAAAAGCATTGCTCTAAAATACACATAATTCAGGTGGCAGTATGAGATTTGAGGAGACTAATTTACATTATTAGATCTTCTAGGAGAACTTTGTTGTTTTATTAGCTACAAAATAGCATATTTCATTTGATTTCTCAGATTTTCTACTCTCAGCATTCTGTCCACATTTAGCCACCTTTCATCACCATCTATTTGAGCAAAAATAATGCTAACTAAGTCTAATTTTATCAGAGCCCATTAGATCCTGCTAAATCTACTGTGAAAGAATGTGGGATTAGGTTCGAAAGTCAAAGTACTTT
The DNA here is from genome assembly GCA_963573935.1 of Arctocebus calabarensis. Taxonomy (NCBI): domain Eukaryota; kingdom Metazoa; phylum Chordata; class Mammalia; order Primates; family Lorisidae; genus Arctocebus; species Arctocebus calabarensis. Next base: position 13,916 of record CAUYON010153297.1, on the reverse strand, counting down.
GTAAACTATTTCCTGTTTGGTTAATACATTTTATTTTTTCTTTCAACCATTGATTTAATCTTTATTTTGATCATGATAGTTAATTAATTTGATATTTTACGTAATGTAAAATGAAAGGTTAATCTACTTTAATGGGTAATTAAAGTTGAGCAAAAAAAATATTTGTTCTGAAACACTAGTGAGAAGATTTAACTGATCCTCTCATTTTTTTGGTTTTTTTTTTTTTTTGCAGTTTTTGGCCAGGGCCGGGTTTGAACCCACCACCTCCGGTATTTGGGGCCGGCATCCTACTCTTTTGAGCCACAGGCGCCACTCCTGATCCTCTCATTTTTATACCAATCTGTGTACTTAAACCTACAGTCAAATTTTTAGCAAATTTCCAGCAGTATAGCTGTGTGTGTGAGAGGTGGCCACAGGAATTCCTAAAATTTCCTTCCTTAAGTAAAAAGTAACAGTAAGCTCAAAGCGCAATGAAATAATCACATCCAAAGTTTTTGAATTTTAGAATCCTCATTTCTAACCATTTTTTGGAGAAAAGAAATATTTAAGTATTTGACCAAGATCTCACTTAGGAACTGAATCTTAGGATACATATCTTCTGATTGTCAATACCATGCTTTTTTCCTAGAATATTAAACCAGCTTCCAAATGGGAAAGCCCACTACTCTGAAACCAGTGTAGTTGAGTGTGTATGAATGAGTCATGGCACCTGAAATCTGTTTTGTAGGCTGGGAGTTTCCAAGGGCTTGGTGGAGAGTCAGCCCAGCTCCTGGGAGGCAGCCTGGCTAAGTGCCACTGTAGGGCATAGGCTAGCATGGCGCCAATCTGGGAGTGCCCAGCCTCTGTGGAATGGCAGGGAGAGACCCGGAGAAAAGGAGAAGGGTTGCCAGCACACATATTGCTTGTGTTGAGTGCTGTGGTGGAAGGTCTTCAAGCCGGCTCACAGGGACACGTGGCCCAGGAGGAAAGGGGACCTTCCTGGGCTGTGTGAGCTTTGAGTTCCGTGAGGTTGCAGAAGGGAGAACATAGTGGGAATAGAGGTGTCAGGTGGCGGCAGAGAGCACATGACAGATGGCCTGTTTTCAGTTATTTATATATGATCATAAGGACTTCAAAAACCACCTGCAGCATTGTAAGTTAAAGAATATGATTGTTGGGGCCAGGGGATAGAAGATGGGTTATCCGTCGGGACAGGATGGTAAGTGTCGGCCTTGGTGCAGAGAGATCAGCTCTAGGGCAGTAATGCGAGAACCCACGGGAAGGATGGTGCTTGTTAACGCGAGAGGAAGGGATGAAACCGCTTTCCCGCCCTTAGCATCTCACGCGTGAAGGCGGATGATGATGATGATGTGATTTCTCCCATTACACTTCCAGGCTCAGAACTCAAAATCACCCTCTCACTGTGTAACCGCTCCATGAGCGAGCTTCTTACTTTTTTCTCGAGAAATCTAATTTCACCCCTTCTTCCCAGTCTAGCCCAAGCCCTTGTTTGTTGTCTGAAGTTTTCGGTAGGGTCTCCTAAGGGATCCTCTTATCTCCAGATCTGCCCAGGCAGTGCCGCGGCCGTGTCCTTCCTCTCACAGTCCCTCAAACGTCTGGGCTCTTTTTTGGCCACACAGCACACTCCGTGAGAGGTGTGTCCTCTTTCTCCCCAGTATTGAAGTGTCGTATTCCTTCTTCCAGAAACTTTCCCCCCAAACAGTCTAGTTTTTCTAAAGCACTGATTATTCAGAATGCATCTGAGACGTCTAATATGAAGTATTTTGTTAAAATCTGAACATTCTTGTGGATCCCTTGGTATAGATTATTTTTCATGGTAGTTAGGGATGCTGGCTTTTGGGGGACAGACATACTGATTTCTCCAAAAAATAACAAAAAGTGCACTAGAGCCACTAGCTGTTCGCTGTTTTATCGTGCCTTTACCTTTCTGTTATTTTTGTTTTGTTTATTTTTTCCGCTCAAAAGAGTCTGAGCAGTGCCTGGAACCTTTGACTCCACACACAGTGTTCTGTGTGTTGCTCCGACGAACATTGGCCATCAAGCTCATTCCTGATTCAAATAACGTTTGTTAGTGGCAGCTCCTTCGGGGTAATATAAGTGTTCTTGTTTTGATTGTGTCAACAGTCCAGTCGGTCAGAATTTTTTTTTTTTAAACTATTAGCATCGCTATAAATTTTTGCCACATGGGCAGAAAATAATGTCCACTGTGGACATTATCTGAACGTTCAAATCAATTGGACACCAACAAGGAATTGGCAGAGGTTCAGAAAGCTGAGGCTGTGACCCTCTCCGCGCCTGTCCTGGGCATTGCCTCGGGAAAGGAGGGAGAAGGGTGGCGACATTCATTCTGCTGTTACCTTTGGGACAATTCGGCAGCTTTATTTGGGGGGCTGGATTAAAGAGAAGTGCAGGGTGGCAAGGAAAAGTGAGGGGCTGTTTCTCTGTCATGACGCTGGAAGAGCGATCCTGCTGTTTTTGTCCCTCCACCCTCATAGACTGAAAAGTTGATTTAAAAAAATGGAATAAATCTGCTTTTAGAGAGTCCGAGGAGTCACCTGTCTGGACTTTCCTCCAGTTGCTGAGGCCCCTTCTGTAATACCGCTGTCACCCGACTCCTTCAGGGTTTTTCCTCCACTCACAATCGTACTTCCAGTTCTTCATCATAGCGCTTATTCTTCCCACCGCTCATATTAGTATCAACGCTCTGAAGTCTTCCTGCTCCGTGCCAGCTTTGCGCGCATGTGTGTGTGTGTGTGTGTGTGTTCAGAAAATGTGAAGTTGTTCCACTGCCAAGAGCTCCTCATTCTAATGTTAAAAGTCAGAGTCCAGAACGGCAGATCTTGTTATTCGACACCATCTGTATCACTGGCTGTTCATTTCCTACATCTTTCTTCCTCTTCCAAAGTCAAAATATTCAAGTAAAATAAGGAATAAAAATAATATTTATGTCCCCAAGGTTCTCAATTCCCACACTGGACTTTGCAGGGTCTCAGGGAGTTCCATCCTCATTTGTTTTCATTATTTCCTGTTAAAAAAAATTTTTTTTACCTGACATTAATAATTAGAAATTGCTAGGGGTCAGTGGGGTTAGTAAACTGAGTGAAATTTTCCATTGTTAGCATCTCATTTTATAACTTCCCTTCAGGTTTAAGACAATAGCTTATGAAGATAGGGTCATCCTCTGTAGAATTTTTAGATTTAAGACTTTATTCAAAAATCAGGGGATCTCTGTTTCTGTCATTACATATTCCTAACTCTAGGGTAGTTCTTTATAAATATGGAGCAAGAAACCCCAATTCTTCATATCGTTGGCTGTTTGGTCAACCCTTTGGTCATTCACTCAAATACTTCACAAGGATGGTTCCCGGGGCCTTGCCCTCAGAGGAGAGTACTTGTTAAGCTTTAAATAATACATGATACCATGTTGTTATTTTTCTTTTGTATATCTCTGCTAATATCTATTGAACAGCTCATTTAAATCTAGTAGTAAGTCTGAACAAATCACTTAAATCCAGTGAAATTGTCCAAGCTGCCTAAAATGATGACATTACCTGCTAACTCTTAACACTTATGGTAAATAATACTATAGGTGTTCTGAAGTTAGATTTATAAACTAAAGATTATATAATGTACCCATTTAAAGATTTTATAACTAACTAGATTATAAAATGTACCCATTAGGGTAGGAAACCCAACTCAGACCAACCCAAACCATTAGGAAATAACACCCCTCATTTGAATTGATTTGAGTTTTTTCTCATAAGGGCATATATTAGCTCATCTACTGGCTTCACATTAGAATTGAGTACGTTGGATTCTTGCTTCTCCATTCTTGTGATGCTTTACTAAGGAGAATAATACTGTAGGTGTTCTGAACTTAGATTTATAAAATGTACCCATTAGCGTAGGAAACCCAACTCAGACCAACCCAAACCATTAGGAAATAACATTGTCCTACGTAACTGGATTCTAAAGTTGGAGAGCCTCAGGCATTATTTTCATATATAAATATATGTTATATGTTAATAATATATATTATATCATATATATTATTGTTTCAGGTTCATTGAGAGTACAAAGAATTAGGTTACACTGTTTGTATTTGTTAGGTAAAGTCCCTCTTATAATTGTGTCCTGCCCCCCAAAGATGTACCATGCACCGTAAGCCTCCTAACCCCCTCTCTCCTCCCATCTGGCTGCTCCCTTGTTCTCCCACCCCTCATTTGAATTGATTCGAGTTTTTTTCTCATAAGGGCATGTATTGGCTCATCTACTGGCTTCACATTAGAATTGAGTACGTTGCATTCTTGCTTCTCCATTCTTGTGATGCTTTATTAAGAAGAATGTGTTCCACCTTCATCCAGCTTAATACAAAAGATATAAAGTCTCTATCTTTTTAATGGCTGAATGGTACTCCATGGTGTACATAGACCACAGCAGCCTCAGGGATTGTGGATTCCACTGTCCTCAATTCAGCCACCTACAGGGTAATTCCAGGGCTCAGAGGCCTTCTTTTTCATGGCCACAATGGGGAATGAGCCACCTCTCCGAGCATGGAATGTGTCCCTTCAGTCTTACTGGGCCATTCTTGGTCTGATCACCTTGAACTAACAAGTCAGCAGGGCCCATGGCATCTGTGTGATCTCACTTCATGGAGCGAGGTTGCGTTCCTCAACACAGATGCATTAGGAAGAAGGAAGGAAGGGAGCAGGGTTTGGAGAAGCAATCAACGGAGATCATTACAGTACTAACAGTAACGTTGCTTCTCAATGAATGAAAAAAAGAACTCTAATGACCACATGGCTCAGAGCCGCCTTTTGACCACAAAATGTTTGCAATAATTAGACAAAGTATTTTATTGAGGGCAGAAGCTGTAGAACTTTGAACTTCAATTAATACTTGGAGTCATTTTCTCCATGATTGTTAATACAATGCCTGATCCTTTCCAGACTTCATGGGGACCCAGTCCTAACACAATACCTTTCAGAACTGAGTAGCTTAATTTGTAACATGGACTAGAATTTTAATTGAGCTACATTTGCATCTGTTGAAACATGGTAATTAGGTATGTTTTAATTGCAAGATGACTGGGCTGCATTAAACAGAAATGAGCAGCTTCATGCTATACCTTCTTAAAAGAAAAATAACAAAAACTTGAAGGTACCTGCCTTTCTAGGTAACCACATGGGAAAGCAGGTGATAGTGAAGTGCATAGAGGAGGTTCAAACAGGCAGAAATGTTGTCAAAAATGGAAATTTCTGTTTATTTGGAAGGAGACAATCATCTTTCTTTGTGTAGGCCATCTCCAAAATGAAAGCAAATTATCTGTAAAATAGAGCAAAATTAAAGAGGAAAAAATCCAAATGCACATAGCATTAAAAATAGTAAATCATCTAAATGTAGGTTTATGATTAGTTCTAATGAACATGTTACATCAAGCCATTTACTACTGCTACGTCACTGGTACTTTTCTTATTTGAAAAATTGTTTATATGAATATTTTGTGTTTTCTTAAAGAGAATAAAAATTTTTATGTACCTTATAAAACTAGTATAAAGAAAGAGTGATTTTGAAACTTGAGATTTGACTAATATGTCAGTGACCTTAAAATTATACATTAAAGTATAATTTAAAAAAATTAAATTAAACTATTTAAAATATTAAACTATTAAAAAAATAGGCATGTATAACCAATTTCCTTGAGCGCTTAAAAACTACAGTATTTCTGCATAGAGGCAAGTTAAAGTGAGAAATTGTTATTTTTCTCTATTGATTCATTTCAGAGTTTTACATCTATAGTGTGACACCCTAAAAGAGCATTCGTATGTTTGTGCATATGAAGCTACATATTGCTAAATATTTTTAATTAGTTGGCATTCAGAGAGATTAGTTAAATCAGTACACCCCCAGAAGAGTGTCTGGGATAATGTATTATCGAAATTACAATGTTCAGAACAAGCATAAAGAATTCTCCAAGGTGCAAGTATCATTTTAAACAGTCCACTTGCTCGAGGCAAGAAATTGAGGTAGGAGTTTTGATTTTATAAAATGAGGTTATAAAAACCTGAGGTTATTAAGCGATTTGATACTAACTTAACTTCACCCGATTTGGAAAATAAGTTGCATTACATACACTAGAAAATTATTGCAAATACGAAAAAAATTGGCAACAAATGCGCCTTCAGCATATAGTGAGTTGTGAAGGCTCTGCCTTCATTCCCTCACCGAGCCAAGATCAGACATATGCCCCTTGAACTTCTGCCAAAACTATTAGGCAGAAAACTAACAGAATCGCTACTGATATTCCATTCATGATTTATGATAATGGTTGCTGTGAAAGACTAAGTCATTTACATTCAGGGAGCTCATTGTTTTATTTATAATTTCAGATATTGTCAAGGGTTATAAAATCCATTAGATGATCCACATAGCACTAACAATAATAGCCTAAAATATAGGCTGATCAGCGCTGTGTGCGGGTACGGTGGGCGTCCCTGGCCCTTACTGCAGTGAGGTCGTGACTCGGCGTGCTTGAGGAGAGGAGTGGAGGCATTTTTTTTTGAAGGGAAAAGAATGGTGGAACCTGGAAATTGGCTAGAAGTTTGGTTGGGACAAAGTCCTGAGTCAGGATTTAGCAATAGTACTTCAGTAAGAACTCCATTTGTGAGCAGCTGGTGTTTGCCAGGCAATCCTCGTTTTAGGAGCTTAAAGAATGGGGGAGAGACATGTTTGATGTGTCATAGGAGAACTGCCCACAGTAAAAGATGGTAAGGATCTATGAACGGAGATTTCCACGCAGGAACTGTAGAACGTTCATTAGCCTCCATTTATCTGGTTTGAGTATACCAACAGGAAGCCGGGTTTCAGAGCTTTGTGAGAACTTTTGAAAATCATTTCATAAGGTACACAGCTGTGATTTAACAATAATAATAAAAAAAATTGTGTCCTAATGATTTTGTCAGTTACGTCAAAGGCCAAGAGAGTAGTTTACAAGGAGGCAGAACACGGCCTTGTTCAAGGGTACTAGATAATAGGGTGCTGCAATCTTGCTTAAGTTATATTTACATTTTGGGGGGAGTTCTCTTTTGAAATGGCTACACGTAATTAGCATGCCCTTAGGCCAGCTGCCAGGGTAGTCCTTTCTTGTTTGTGTACACCACACACACACACACACAAAATAATAATAATAATACAATAAGTAAAATACAAATTGCAGACTTCACTCAGCAGTATTTATAAGGCTATGGACTTCCATTAACTGTGTCCATGTAAAAGTTGTGACTGGTTTCTTCTACCCCACCTGCACACTTAGCCATTATGTATTTGCTGATGGAGAGGAACAAAGCAAATTTCCTAAAAGCCACCATCTGTGTTCTTTAGAGGCAGGTCAATCTTCCTAAAGTCATTTATAGGGCTGCCTGCCAGTCCTATTGTTTTAAAAAAATCCTATGACTTGGTCACGGCTGTGCCATTGTGTCATACGGCGTCTTTTCAGAGTCTCCCGAGAGATTGGGATTGTTTCAGCCCGTCTTATTATACCCTCAATATTGTGTGTTGCTCCTTCAAGTGTCTCTTGTTGCTGGAGATGGACACTGAATTTCACTTGAGGATGATCTGAACTTAATTTAGAGGTCAGTTCTTTGGAAAGGATTGAGAAGAGGCCCCACTGTCCTGTTTGGCATTGTGTTGAGCAAGAAGCTCCACAACATTGAGCTATACCCTCTTTGTTGATGCTGGAAAAAGAATTCAAGATGTAACCTGAAGCCCCTGTCCTATATTTGGAGAACAACTTCAGGCACCCATCTCAAAAAAGACTTCTGAGAATGGCTGTTCATAGGTACATCTGTGCTTTCTACTTACTAGAGAAATTAAAGTTCTGTTGGTGGGTGGAAACCAACCTCAGTTACTGGTAATTCTTTCAAATGTAAAAAGTTTTGAGGTAATGACTTACCTTCAGACCACGTTCTTCCTAAGTGTTGGTTGGAAGGAATGGAAGATTGTTATTGCTCCGTAGAGATTTTTATCTGCAAAGGAGATAAAAGGGAGGAGGATAGTCATTAATTTACACATTTTCATGGCTCCATCCACCTGTGTTCAGCTGCCGTTGTGCAGATGGGCACACAAAAGTGTTCAGGGTGAGGACTTCTTGTGGGCCTGACTTCTGATGTTCCCCTGTGCAAAGAATGTTACGGAGGCAGAGCAGCTCTGTTAGGGCTGCAAACTCAACAATCACTCTTCTGCAGGCAGAAATTGTAAGTGGACACATCTTTGGAGCCTGAGGAAAGACATCCTTGTGTTGACTTGGGAGTAGTTTAGCAGATTAATAACCGGCCTGTATCTGCATTCTCCTTGCCCTTCTTGAGGAAGGGCTTCAGGAGGGGCTCCTTGTTTTCTTTCTTCTCACTTGGCAAATAGAGCACACAGGGCCCTTAGAAGTCTGCCGGGTCCCCCAGCAGCTGCACGATCTGTAGCCCAAAGTCTATTCCTGTGAGTGCAGGAGCCTTCAGTCAGGGGGCTGCATGTCTCTTACCTTTCCTCATTTATTTATATGTTTCCGAGTCTGGGCAGACGAATGCACAGGTTCATGGGCGTCATTCATATCACGTACGACATTCTAATTCCACCCAGAATTAAACAGGATTAACATATTACATTCTAATTTCACCCAGCATTGCTGTCCATGTCAGTGGCCAGGCCAGACTACAGACAGAAATGTAGGAACATTAAGTCCTCACGTGTATTATAGTTTATTTTTGTTCCTTTGGTTCACCGTGTTCCCCCCTCCCTTTTTTTTCCCCCTCTCCTTCCAAGTGGAAGAAGACACAGAAGAAAGTTCAAGGTCAGGGAGAGAGTCCGTATCCACGGCCAGTGATCAGCCTTCCCACTCTCTGGAGAGACACGTGAACGGAAACCAAGAGAAAGGTGATAAGACCGACAGGAAAAAGGATAAAACTGGAAAAGAGAAGAAGAAAGAGAGAGAGAAGGAGAAGGATAAAATGAAAGCCAAAAAAGGAATGCTCAAGGGCTTGGGAGACATGTTCAGGTAAGTCTTCACCGTGCAAACCAGAGCTTCCCTAGATACACAAGCGAGAGAGTAACAGAAATTCTGAAAGCCGGTGTGGTGATGCACACACCCGGAGTCCCAGGATCACATGAGTCCAGGGGGCTGAGTCCAGCCTGGGCAACATAGCAAGACCCTCATGTCTAAACAGCAAAAAATAAATGAATAAATAAAAAGGACTGAAAGCGTAGATTTGAAAACATTATCTTTCGAGGTCAGCTGAAAATTCATGTATAATTTCCAGCTGCTACATTTTTTACTTCTTAAGGATTTGACTTGAGGTATTTCAGACCATTTCAGCAGCCTTAATGATGGTGTCTTGCCCACTGCGTGAATAACTGTTGGGAGGCAGGAGGGATGTGTCTACATCTTGGCTGTGCATGAGAGTGAAAGGCCCAGTGAGACAAAGAGCTGTTAAAGCTGTTTGTTCCTCTCTGTGTGTGTGAACAATGGTTCATTATTTAAATTTAACATGGAGCTCAAGTTAGTGGTAGCATTAATAACAAGTCTAATAAAAAAAGTTACAAATAGACCTTCAATTAAGCTGTGTTGATTAATTTAATACTTATTACTTCAGTCTGTAAAGATTTCATTAAATGTAGTCTCTGGCTGTCTCTTGACAGTTGTTTTTGTGTCCCTAAATTATACTCGAGGATTACTTAGCATATCATTTATTTTTTATTTTTTTGCAAATCATTGCTATGCAGTCAAAGTGACAAGTTGTTCAGAAGCACTGAAACTCTCCCATAAATGTTCATCGACGGAGGTTTATCATATTCAGGCATTTAATGTTAAATATAAAGATTGCTTGATTGTTCCATAAATTAAACCCCTAAACATCTCAAGATGATGGTTTAAAATTGAAAACATACAGCACAGCCCCCTTGACTTTGCAAGAGGTAGTTATCTTGCATTACGAATTCTTTGTTTTAATTGCAAAATGGGGAGCAAGTGTTTTCATTTTCACAGACTTTCTTGATTTACAATTCTGAGGCTGACCTCAATAACTCAGGGAGTCACAGATTAAGTCAGGCCTGGAAAGTCCTGGAACCATGGCCCAGCCCGAAGGGTACACGGCACCACAGATGTGTTCTGTAGCCGTCTGGTCGAGCCAAGGGCGTGGAAGAAGGGAAGTGGCTGTACACTTTACACCGGCACAAAATCTGGCCCGTTAGTGCTATTTTCTTTAATTTAAATAGAATTGGATTTCTGTCTCCCAGCCCTTCTGCACACTGGGATTTTCATAGTTTACTGTTAGAGCTTGTCTTATTTATATGCTGTTCCTTCTGAATGCATTTTCGGTCAGATCATCTCTCTTCATTACGTTCCCTGTCTAAGAACCTTACAGGGTGAAATCACTCTAACTGGCACTGTATTTCAGTCTTTGTGTTAGCCAGGGGGGGGTTCATTCCATGTACCCGAACAGCTCATAAACTGACACGTACATAATGCACAGAAATAATACTGCTGCCGATCAGTTAAAATTTAAGGAATTTGTACCACTGGGAAGGAGCTTCCCTGAGACCTGTGGCACTGTCACTCAGGGCCTCTCAGGATGTCTCCGTGAAATCTCACAGCTTGTGAGTGCTCATTCATCACCTGCACGTATCTGATAGGTACAGTTCTCTGTTCTTGACATGGATTAAAAAATAAACTTCTAGTATCTTAGGGATATGTTAATTATAAGTGATCTTTTTCTGTAACTTGCCTCTCTAGAAGAGAGGTCTACGGTAGAGCTTTTCCATTTGGGATCAGAGGAGCGGAGAGTGTGGGGGACCAAAGGACCCTGGAGAGCAACAGAATGCAGCTCTCTTTCCGCTAAAAGTCCTGCCAAATGCCACATGATGTTTGCTCTAGAGCTAAACCTGCAGCCTCTGTAACTTGTAACGCAAGTCAGCCTTGTGACATTGGAGTTGACTCCGTATTGCCTTGAAAATCAAATTCTGTGTTCAGATGCAGGGGCTGAAGTTTTTTTGTTTTGTTTTCTTAAACTTAGGCAGATATTCTCCCCAGTATTTAAGAATGGCTGGTATGAATATCTGGGCCATCTACACTTTTCTGTGTACCTGGCATCAGTGGTTTGCGAGAGGCAGCCTGCATTTGGCTTGGAAGAGCCAGTTGTTCTTGTTAAACATAGCCATTACTAAAAATGAAATAAGTTGTCTTAAAAAGGGAAGGCTCAAAATTCCTCACTTCATAATTATTTTTACTATGTTATGATCTTTGATTTTGAGATGATTTACACCTGTGGGAATGGGCATCGCTCTCTCCAGCTCCATGTTCTGTGACATCATGCTGGTAGCTAAATATCTACCACGGTGGGTGTATTTATACCATGGATGTCTATGACCTTCACAAAACAGAATTTTTCTCCCAGAAGAGCAACACACCATCATATAGAGAGTGTAAACGTATCATCGAGCGGAGTTTTGTATCCTCTTGACACCTGGACAGGGTGGGGTCCTATCTAATTGCAAACCCCAACCCTTTGGGAAAGCATTGAAGCTTGCCAAATACTGCTCCCCAAAATGAGCTGAGAATAATCTATTCAACATAAAATAAGCCTTTTTGTTTTATTGGATGTTGGTTCTTGTTCCAGCCTTCATCACTCCATTGTTACATGTTGTGCGTTTGAGACGACTCATAGCTTCAAGAGTGTTAGCGTTTTAAAAAAACTTTGTGAATGACCTTCTATGCCTACTGGATCTGATTATTTGAAAATAATAATGTCCTCAGGTTGTTACCTTTTTGTCATTTTTAAAAAATTTTAACAACATATAGGGAATACGGTAAGATTTTAAAATTAGTCTCTGTCTTTCTCTTTTAAGATTATAAAATTAGTCTCTTTCTTTCTCTTTTTAGGATGTGATTTCCTTAGCAGTATTGCTTGTAAATAGCTTAATCAGAACATGTAGGTGCATATACATTTCTTAGAACAGTCTGAAAAGCATTCGAATATGGCAGTTCTATTGCACATCTAAAGTGCAAAGCCAGGGGTATATCTGGGTGTGTTACGTTTTTGTTTCTATTTTGTGGTTCAGATAACAGAAACAAAAGGCTAAGGGCGAATGATGTTAGATATTGGGAGTCTAGCTTTCTAGATAAATGTAGCAGCATGAGAGAATCTTCTCATCATTCTACTTGGAGAAGTAATATGTTTTTCCTTGAAAACAGGTTCAAGGACTCTCTTCCCCCACTATCCTATCTATCCCCTTACCCCTACTCCCACACATTTCACTATTTCTACCTTTGCAGGTGGTCTGTGATCTTTGGTTAGATACAGAGGGTGCCCACAAAACACATAGACACACTTTAAGAAAGGAAAAAGACTGTATTAAAATTGTAATACCCAATATATTTACCAATAACAAAAGGTGAATACAAGCCACATTGGGCACCTCTTGTAATTGAGAAGTCAAACATGACTTGAGTATTACAAATCTAGTATAGTTTTTTTCTCATTCTTAAAACACGTATACTTTTTTTAGTATCTTCTGCATGATGAGGGCCAAATGGATGGACCCTGTTTGCAAAATTGTACCAGCAGAAGTGATGGCATCTTGGATAGGTATTGGTAGTCATTGGCCTGTGCAGAAAACCCGGTTTTCTATTTACACAGTGAATGCTAGTCACCCCCAAATGATTTATTTATTGATAAACAGCTCTAGGAAAGAATGTTGTGCGTCATACCCACCACTCTTCTGTTTATAAATTATGGAGTATATGAAGGACACAAGCCTTCATGCAAGTTTTAAATCACAAAAGTCACAAATTTAAATCTATAAAGAATGAAATAGCAAACGTACAGTGTTTCACATTTGCGTTAATTTCTCCTTGTACGTGCTACATCCTCCTTTGCACATAAGGAGCCTCTGCTGCCTTAATTAAAATGGCTTCGTATCTCAGAACCCGAGCGTGCTTACAACACAGGTAAACACGCCTGGTGCTTGTAATCACTCCGCCTGCAAAGTGCGGGGCAGAGGGAGAGGCAGAAGCATCGAGTCGTGGCTATTCCAACACAGCACGGTATTTCTGTGTCTCCTGCAATTATATGAAATTGTCACTAAAGAGCGAATGTACCTCAGAAGGAGGGAGGCACATTGATTAATGTCTAAAATATATTCATTTTTAAAGGAAACCAACAGCATTCTAAAACACGTTTTTGCCTTAGTTTCCATCTCCAAATTAAAATAACCAGCAAGATAATAAAATCCCATATTCTTTCATACAGAGGGTGCCCCCCTAAATGTGTGCACATTTAAAGCGATGTTGTCTATGTGTTACTTTTCAAAGTTGAATCGAAGTTGTCATTACTGGCTGAGTGTACCTACATATCCATTTTACCTGCAATTTGTACATTATTGGAGAATGAGCAACATTACTTCCAGCAAGATCTCTTAAAATGTATTCTTCTTCTTTTTGGCATCCCTTGTATTACCAATTAAAAACGATCGGTTCTATCTCTTTTCTTCCAGCCCTGCGTAAGTACAGTTTTGTACTGCTTTCCTACAAAATTCAAACTGTTACTGTTTGAATGGAAAGACCTTAGAAGCCACCTCATTGTCCCTGTTTCCCATGGTTTTCTTGCTCTAGTCTATAAGTGAAGCTGAGAACCTACTGCTGTGGAAAGATAAAGCAAAAATAATGTTGCAAATGGGTGGTGCCTATAGCTCAGTGGGTAGGGTGCTGGCCCCATATACCAAGGGTGGCGGGTTCAAACTCAACCCAGGCCAAACTGCAGCAAAAAAATAGCTGGGTGTTGTGGCTGGTGCCTGTAGTCCCAGCTACTTGGAGGCTGAGGCAAGAGAATTGCCTAAGCCCAAGAGCTGGAGGTTGCTGTGAGCTGTGACACTAC
>CAUYON010153295.1:0-20242 GCA_963573935.1 Arctocebus calabarensis | reverse complement strand
GCGCCAGCTACGTACACCTGAGCTGGCGGGTTCGAATCCAGCCTGGGCCCGCCAAACAATGATGGCTGCAACCAAAAAATGGCCGGGTGTTGTGGCAAGCACCTGTAGTCCCAGCTACTTGGGAGGCGGAGGCAAGAGACTGCTTGAGCCCAGGAATTGGAGGTTGCTATGAGCTGTGATGCCACAGCACTCTATCCAGGGTGACAGCTTGAGGCTCTGTCTCAAATAAAATAAAATAAAATAAAACAAAAAAACAAAAAAAATTTCTGGGCATAGAGTTTCTGATAGTATTCAGAGATGATCTCTTATATTTCTATGGCATCAGTTGTGATTTCCCCTTTATCATTTCTGATTGAGGTTACTAGAGGTTTTACTTTTCCATTTCTAGTTAGTCTGGCCAAAGGTTTATCTATTTTACTTATTTTTTCAAAAAAACAACTCCTTGTTTCATTAATTTTCCGAATGATTCTTTTTTTTTTTTTTTTTTTTGAGATAGGGCCTCAAGCTGTCGTCCTGGGTAGAATGCCTTGGCAGTACAGCTCACAGCAACCTCCAACTCCTGGGGTTAAGCGATTCTCTTGCCTCAGCCTTCCAAGTAGTTGAGACTACAGGCACCCACCACAATGCCTGGCTATTTTTTGGTTGTAGTTGTCATTGTCATTTGGCAGGCCCAAGCTGGATTCAAACCTGCCAGCTCTGGTGTATGTGGCTGGCACCTCAGCCGCTTAAACTATAGGTGCTGAGCCTGATTCATTCTTTTGTTTTCAATTTCATTGATCTCTGATTTAACTTGGGATATTTCTTTTTTTCTGCTGGGTTTAGGCTTAGATTATTCTTCTTTTTCCTATTCCATAAGATGGCTTGTGAGTTTGTTGATGCGCTCTCTTTCTGTTTTTCGAATGTAGGTATCTAAAGCAATAAATTTTCCTCTCAAAACTGCTTTTGCAGTATCCCACAGGTTTTGGTAGCTTGTGTCTTCATTGTTGTCATGCTCAAGGAAGTTAATAATTTCCTGTTTTATTTCTTCCTGCACCCAACTGTCATTCAACAGAAGGGTGTTTAAATTCCATGCCTTTGTGTGGGGTTGAACGTTTTTTGTTGGAGTTGAGTCCCACCTTTAGTGCCTTGTGGTCTGAGAAAATACAAGGTAAAATTTCCATTCTTTGATTCTGTTGAGGTTTGTTTTGTGTCCTAGGATATGATCAGTTTTGGAGAATGTGCCAAAATGGGACCATGAGAAGAATATATATTCTTTATCTTTGGGCTGGAGTGTTCTATATGTGTCTATCAAGCACAGTTGTTCTAGGGTCTCATTGAACTCCCTTATATCTTTGTTTAATTTCTGTTTGGGGGATCTGTCCAGCTCTGTAAGAGGAGTGTTAAAGTCCCCTATTATTATGGTATTATAGGATATCATATTGCTCAGACTAAGCAAGGTCTGTTTCAAGAATCTGGGAGCATTCATTTAAATTGGGTGCATAAATATTTAGAATTGAAATGTCTTCTTGTTATATTTTTCCCTTGACCAATATAAAGTGACCATCTTTGTCTTTTTTGACTTTAGTTGCTTTACATCCACATGTATCTGCAAATAAGATTGCAACTCCTCTTTTCTTCTGAATTCTGTTTGCCTGAAAAAAATTGTCTTCCAGTCCTTAACTAGGAGTTTTAATTTGTCTTTTGAAGCTAGGTGTGTTTCCTGCAGACAACAAATGGATGGCTTGTGTTTTTTAATCCAGTCAATCTATGTCTCTTCAGTGGGGAATTCAAGCCATTAACATTTATTGAGATAATTGATAAGTGTGGTAGTGTTCATCTTATTCTGTGAGAGTCCATTGCTTACTTTTATCTTTTGCATCAGTGTAGAAGTTAGGTTCTGTCCTTTAATGTCCGAGTTCTTACTTTGTTGTTGATCCATTGTGATGGTCAGTGTGTAGAACAGGTTGAAGGAAGCATTTCCTGTAGAGCTGGTCTTGTTGTGGTGAATTTCCTCAATGTTTGTATATCAGCAAATGATTTGATTTCTCCATCAATTTTAAAGCTTAGCTTAGCAGGATATAGAATTCTGGGCTAGAAATTGTTCTGTTTAAGTAGATTAAAGGTAGATGACCATTGTCTTCTTGCTTGAAAAGTTTCATTAGAGAAGTCTGTGGTCACCCTGATGGATTTGCCCCTGTAGGTCAACTGGCACTTACTCCTGGCAGCTTGAAGAATCTTTTCTTTTGTCTTGACTTTGGACAGATTCATCACAATGTGTCTTAGAGAAGCTCTGCTAGAGTTGAGATGACTTGGGATCCAATATCCCTCTGAAAGGAGTGTGACAGAATCTTTGGTGATATTTGGGAAATTCTCATTTATGATATTCTCTAGTATGGCTTCTATTCCACTGGGGTATTCTTCTTCCTCTTCTGAGATACCTATAACTTGTATGTTTGAACGCTTCATAAAGTCCCATAATTCTGTCAGTGAACATTCTGCTCTTTCTCTCTTCTTTTCTGCCTCTTTAACTAGCTGGAGTCCTCTACCTCTGAGATTCTTCCTTCTGCATGGTCTAATTTGTTGTTGATACTTTCTATTGCATCTTTAAGTTCCCTAATTGACTGCTTCAGTTCCTTTAGCTCTGCTATATCCTTTCTATAGTCTTCATATCTTTCATCTCTTATTTGATTCTGTTTTTGGATTTCCTTTTGGTTATTTTCCACTTTATCAGCAGTTTCTTTCATTTTTTCCATCATTCCCTTCATTGTTTTCATCATCTGTATTCTAAATTCCCTTTCTGTCATTTCTAACATTTATTTATAGGTAGAATCCTCTGCAGTAGCTACCTCACAGCCCCTTAGGTGGGTTGCTCTGGACTGGTTTTTCATGTTGCCAGGAGTTTTCTGCTGGTTCTTCCTCATGAGTGATTTCTTTTATCTGTTTCCTTGCCCTAATTTTCCTTTCAATTCCTCTTGATCTTTAAGTTGTCATGTCTCTGGACTAGGGTTTTAATGAATCCGTGCCCAGTTGCAAGGAAGCTGTTACTCAGCCACCATCTTGCTCAGGAACCCCCATTTAGTCTCATCTTTTTTTTTTTTTTTTTTTTTTAAGACAAAGTCAGGCTCTGTCATCCTGAGTACAGTGCAGTGACATCATCATTGCTCACTGCAACCTCAAACTCTTGGGCTCAAGTGATCCTCCTGCCTCAGCCTCCCTCCTGAGAAGCTCAAAGTAAAAGTGCATTACCACTATGCCTGGATAATTTTTCTATTTTAAATAGAGACAGGCTCTAGCTCTGGTTCAGGCTGGTCTTGAATTTCTGACTTCAAGTGATCCTCCTGCCTCAGCTTCCTGGAGTGCTAGGATTACATGTGTAAGCCACCATACCTGGCCTGTCTTTATTAAGACAATCTTGGCCCTTAATAGTCCCTCCACTGGGGAATATGTATGTGGAGGAGAAAGGGGTAGATAAAGGTTGCTAAGGAATTTCTTGTACTTTTGCATTTATAATGCACAGGAACATATAATTGAATAAATTAGATACAAGAAATACATGATTGAGAATTATGTGAGAATTATATGAAAATTCAGAGCCTTGGCTCTTTATTAAGCAAGAAAAATAACTTCAAGTTAAATCAAGTTAGTCAATGCATTGTAATGCTAGCGCATTGGGAGGCCAAAGCAGGAGGATCATTTGAACTCAGGAGGTCAAGACCAACCCAAGTGAAAGCAAGACCCAGTCTCTACAAAAAAAATAGAAAAGTTAGCTGGGTATAGAGGAGCACCCACCCTAGTCACAGCTACTTGGGAGGCTGAGGCAGGAAGATGACTAAAGTCCAAGAGTTTGAGGTTACAGTGAGTTGCACTCCAGCCTGGGCAACAGAAGAAGACTCTGTCTCAAAAAGGAAGAAAAAAATGTTAGCCAATGCAAACTTCAATCTCCCTTTCACATATACAGGTTTTTCCTGCAGTTCACGAATATTTACCCTGACCTTCAAGAGTTTTATTTTAGATGAAATGACAAAAACACACCATGTGATGATTAAAGACTGGTATAAGGCAGAAGGTAATAAGAACCTAAGTGGTGCAGGTGCAGATGAAAATCACAACAGAAGTTAGGGAAAGAAAACATCACTGGGGCCGAGCACGATGGCTCACGCCTATAATGCTAGCACTTGGGAGGCCAAGATGGGTGGATGGCCTGAGCTCATAGGTTCAAGACCAGCCTGAGCCAGAGAGAGATGCTGTCTCTTTTATTTATTTATTTATTTTTATTATTATTTTTTTGATTGATTCAAGATGATTTATTACACTTATTGCACAGAGGAGGATACTTTGAAGCAATCAACTATACCTTCACCCCTAACATGGCTGGGGGATTCATAATGGTCACAAACAAATGTTACAATTTTTTAAAAATCTTGCTTAAAAATAACTTCAATTTTCTAACCTCATACTTGAAAACACACTTTAATGGCCACTAGCTTAGTAGCTTCCACCATAGCACTGATTACTAGCTTACAAACTTAAGGTTAGTAATTCTTATTTGCTTAACATTCAATTCTATCAGTTTCAAAATACAGTGCAAATACCACTACTAGAATTCAGGGAGCTATGAGATTGAATCAGGAACAGCTTTCTTCTCCTATGTTTACTAAATGGTACAGTGGAGATTGAGGCAATTTTGTTTAGGTTAACCAAGTTATGTCTCATTTGTTAAGAAAAACCTCTTGAAGCAAGTTTACTCAGTTCTGCAAAATGGTGGCATTTGGGGAACTTTTGGAGAAACAACAGTCGCACAAATTTCCAAACAAAACCCCATTTAAAGTATTTGTTTGCCAAACTCCAGCCACCTGAAAGTAAACCAGCAGAGCATTGCCATCACTCCAGTCAAGCTGTAGGTTTCACCACATGCACCAAACAAATCTAGAGGGTAATTTCAGCACTCCTCTTTTCAAGAAATTTATTTTACACCTATTATATCATACATCATGTTTTAACACTGACATTTAACTCCCTCATAAGATAAAGTAATGACAAAAAACGTTTATCTTATTAGAAACAAGATACACCATCACGTACTGTCCTCAAACACTATTGCACTTCATAATTTGACAGAGCATTCATGAGACAATCTGCAGACTAGTTTAACAGACAAATAACACCTTTATGCAGACATGACTGTCCTAAATTGTTTATTAGGTTATGAATTTTACAAACATTACTTACATTAGCGGTAATGGTGGAGCTGGAGAGTATTGCGCCTTCTCCAAGCTGCCCGGCGGGAAGCACCAACAGTGCGTTGGAACTTATGGCCCTTTCCAAGGCCACGGCTCTTCCGGCCTGCAGATGTCAGCCCACGCATCTCCCTGTGCTTGTGGACTGGTTTGGTGATCCACTGGGTGTCAGGATTTCTTCTGATAGCTTTATGGATCGACGAGGATAACCTCAAAACATTTGTACGTCGAATCTTCACCAGCCCAGTAAGAATTCAGGACTCTTAAGAGCCCCACGGTGGCGTCCAGCTCGCGCCTCAGCCACAGACTGAAGGCTTCGCGCAAACTCGAGCTGGTTAACACCATGATGCACAGGCTTGCCTTAGGTTGAACCCTTAGGAACTGGCCGTTTGCGGCCACCACGGCGCACACGAATCCTGTATATGACATAACCTATACAAACCAAAAAAAGTAGTGATCTTTTAGAAAACCACAGATTGTGACTTAAAACACACGTAGTGTTTTTCAAAGTATTTTATGTTAATCCCAAGGAGTTAACATTATTTTGCTTTAAGCCAGATTTTCAGAATTGTAGTCTTCCACACACTTGTCATTTATTTTTATTGTATTGTGGTAAGGGGGTCGGTGTTGTGCATGACAAAGAGAGGGGCTAAAGGGGCAGCGCAGTGAAGTGTTAGGGAGATTAAGTATGCGTGTACTATAAAGTGTGAAGCAGGCAAACCTAAGGTGGCAAGAGGACAGTGCAGTAAGGTGGGAGGGGGTGTGAGTGTGTTAAGAGAACAGGGGTGTATGTGTTAGGGCCAATAGAGGAGAGGGTCACAACTGTCATGTTAAACAGTGTACGTTGCTAACACTATTCTGCTAAAGCCCCATGTGAAGGAAGACGGCTTTTAGCTATTCTCGAAGAATATAACTGTATCCGAGCGTTCACGCCCAAAGACGCGTGTACCTTGCTTGGCCTTGTATCCCAGTCTGCGCGCTTTATCCGGCCGGGTGGGGCGGGGAGCTCTGTGGACCGCAGAGAGCGGGCCGTACTGCCAGCAGCGGACCCTCAGAAGAACGCACATGACAGAGACTGCTTCTTCCTCCACGGCTCCCGGATGTACTTGTATGCACCCATCTTGGCTCACCTGATGGCTGCCGCCAGACCTATTTAATTTTTTTGGAGACAGAGTCTCACTTTGTTGCTCTTGGTAGAGTGCCTCGGCATCACATCTCCCAGCAACTTCAAACTTAAGTCATTATCTTGCCTCTGCCTTCCAAGTAGCTGGGACTATAGACGCCCACCATAATACCTAGCTATTTTGTTGTTGTTGTCATTGTTGTTTAGCAGGCCCTGGCTGGGTTCGAATCCACCAGCCCTGATGCATGTAGCTGGCTCCCTGACCCACTGAGCTGCAGGGGCCGAGCTGAGATCCCATCTCTAACAGTAGAAGGCGTTGTGGTAGGAGACTCTAGTCTTAGCTTCCAGGAAGGCTGAGGCAAGAAGATTGGGTAAACCCAAGAGTTTGGGGTTGCTGTGAGCTAAGACACCATCGCACTCTACTGAGGGTGACCAAAGTAAGACTGTCTCAAAAAAAAAAAAAAAAAAAAAGATCACTACTACTGCCGTGGAAAACTTGATGAAGAGACAGGACTTTAGTTGAGCTCTGAAGATAATTTAGCTTAACATACACATGGCAATGGGATGGAAGTTGATCCAAGAAGTGACCCCAAAAGTGAAGGTCAGAGAGAGAGGCTGTGTGCAGAACGGCAGGAAGCTGTCTACTGGTGGTGTCACCTTCCTGTGATAACGTGTGACAATCTGCCCATTACCTGCCCGTGCACCAGATATATTCCTTTATTACCCTGTGACATCCTCCTGGACAGGATGTGAGTCCAGTTTTACACGGAAGGGAAGGGCTGAGCTAGATTCAGTAACTTGGCCAAGGTTACATGTTAGTAGGTGGCAGAGCTAGGACTCCAATTCAAGTCAGCTGTGTCCAGAGCCTGCAGCCTTAACTGCGACTCTTACATAGATCTGTGCTTGGGTGGCCGACTGGCAGCAGTGTCAGATATATGTTCTTGGCAGCACAATGTGTTGTGACTGCATTGAGAGAGAGAGAAGCAGAGTGACTCGGCTGGGACAGACTGGCTGCCCAAGCAGCATCCTTCCTGGCCTGCCACGCTGCCTACTTCACACGTTTGTGCCCCTGCCCCAGTCATCATGCTCGGGACTCCCCGGTGACACCGAGGCAGGTGAAAGGGAAATGGAAAAGGGAGAGCCCGTTCTTGAGACCGTTCGAAAAAGGGAATTTAAAACCAAAGATAATAGAAAGGAACGCGTTAAAGACCTAAGTTTATGAAGTTTTTTCAAGGCGTATTCTCCAGAATAAGAATTCCCTGGGGAGCTTGTTTCAATGCAGAGCCCTGGGTCCACAGCTCTTTTACTGAGTCAAGGGGATGACCAATAAGTCTAAATTTTTTAATAGGCTCCAAGAGGAGTCTATATTCATTAAAATGTAAGACCTATTGAATTGTACTTATTTAAAAAAAATAAAACTTCCCACTCATCTGTTTTCCCCTTTTAGCGAGTATAATTCTTAGTCACATCTACTTGAAATGAAAAACAGTACTCACTGTCAGCTTACAAAAACACTTCACATATGTCTTGGAAAAACCTTGACTCACAACTTTTCTCTGAGCCCTTCTTTTTATCTTTGAGCTTTGGAGCACCAAACTGAAGTCAGTCCTAAATCTTTTTTTAATCAAAAGTAACATCAAAGGGACTTCATTGCAATTCAGCTCATCTGAGCCATTTTCACCATTCATATTCATCCAGTTATTATATTACCAAGGGGCTGATCAGGGACATTGAAAAATTTTCACACTGACCAATGATTAGAGTTCATTGAGCCACAAGATGTGCTTTGGGGTCACAAGTGGCCACTTAACCTCCTTCTCCGGCCTGTCCCTGGGAAAGAGTGGGTGAAAAATCCTTCCAATGCCTCTGGGCAGTAAAGAGTGCCTTGGCCCTTGCCCCTGATCTTGGAAAGAGCTTTCACAGCTCCATGGCTTTTCCTCTGAAGTTCAATATGCCTGATGACCTTCTCTGCCACCTCCCCCTACCACCATAAATTCTAATTCATCCTTCAAGGCCTGGTTCAGAAGTAGTGATAATAATCATAAATCAAGTTTCCTTAATCTGTTTCTCTGCTTGCTATGATTTTCCCTTCTAGTACTTATCAAAGTCTGTAGTGATATAATTGTGTGATTATTTTATGAGCATCTATTTATCCCAGTTGCTTTTCTCACAATTGTATTTATAGCCTATGACCATATCTGGCACACAGTAGTACACAATGTTATTGAATGAGTTCATAGGGTCACATTTATTGAGTACTTACAGTGTGTTGGGTACTGACTGTATGCTCCTGACCTGTGATCTGATTTAATCTTCCCAATAACCTTCCCAGGTAGATATTATCATTATCACCCCTTTTGTATAGAAAAAGATATCTAGGCTCATCAAGTTTCAAGAATTTGTCATGGTTACACAGCTAATATGTGCCGGTGCTGGGATTCAAATATGACTTTGTCTACCTCTAGAACTCAGCTCTCAGCCTGTTTGAGATGATCGACCTCCCTGATTGTTACATTTTTAGACACCCTCCTGCTAGAAATAGTTATGTCCTTCACCATTTTTTCACATAGCACTTCAAACATTCTTTTATTACCACACTATAACTTCACATCAGCAAGATTTAAATATGTGTCTGTCATAAAGAAAGGGAGCTCCCAGGAAGCCAGCTGTCCAACCCCACACCCCAAATCCCACTTAAAATTATAATAATAAATATGTATCTATAAGCTCCATGAGTGGATGGAGCGTGTTCTATTAAACCAATAGGGCAATCTTTTTTATATACTTATTAAGACTGTCTCAATATATATATAAATAAACAAAAGAAAAAAGAGACAGTCTTACTATGTCACCCTTGGTAGAGTGCTATGGCGTCACAGCTCACAGCAACCTCAAACTCTTGGGCTTAAGTGATTCTCTTGCCTCAACCTCCCAAATAGCTGAGACTACAGGCACCCACCACAGCACCCAGCTATTTTTTTGGTTGCAGTTGGCACTGTTGTTTTAGCTGCCCTGGGCTGAGTTTGAAACCACCAGCCTCGGTATATGTGGCCAGCACTCAGCCCACTGAGCTACAGGTACCACCCTAGCAGGGAAATTCTAAACACACACTCCATACACAAGTGCCATCATAGTACTGGATAATAAGTACCCAACTAACCCAGCATCAGTCCTTCTCAACACTTCATTGTCACTTCATAGTTAAGAAAACAGATGCCATTAAAAGTGGACAAATTTACCAAGGAAATAGACAGCTCAGAGGCAGACCCACTATGTATGGAAACTTGCCACATGAGAGAGGTGCACTGAGAAGAGGGTGAAGCCAGCACTCTCAGTGACTCATGTAAAATGGAGTGAAATTAAATACCTCTCCTCACTATACAATACACATAAAAATTAATTCCAAATGGATTAAAGACTTGCATGTGAGAAACAAAATTTTCAAACATATATAATAGAATGA
The DNA here is from genome assembly GCA_963573935.1 of Arctocebus calabarensis. Classification (NCBI taxonomy): domain Eukaryota; kingdom Metazoa; phylum Chordata; class Mammalia; order Primates; family Lorisidae; genus Arctocebus; species Arctocebus calabarensis. Next base: position 10,440 of record CAUYON010153295.1, on the reverse strand, counting down.
TGAGTAATCACAATGGCAATCAAGGAAATTGAAATTAAGACTATGATAAAATAATCTTTTTTTTTTTGAGACAAGAGTCTCACTATATCACCCTCAGTCGAGTGCCATGGTGTCACAGTTCACAGCAATCTCAAACTCTTGGGCTTAAGCGATTTTCCTGCCTCAGCCTCCCAAGTAGCTGAGACTATAGGCGCCGGCCACATTGCCCAGCTATTTTTGTTGTTGTTGCAATTGTCATTGTTGTTTTTAGCTAGCCCAGGCCAGATTCAAACCACCAGCCTCGGTGCATGTGGCTGGCACCATAACCACTGGGCTACAGGCGCTGAGCCACTGTTTTATTTTTTTTGAGGCAGTCTCACTCTTTTGCCAAGGCTAGAATGCCATGGCTCACAACAACCTCAAACTCCTGAGCTCAAATGATCCTCCAGCCTCAGCCTCCTGAGTACCTGGGACTACAGGTACCCACCAGGATGCTCAGCTAATATTTTCTATTTTTAGTAGAGACAGGGTCTCACTCTTACTCAGGCTGCTCTCAAACTCTGAGCTCAAGGTATCTTCCCACATCAGCCTCCCAGAGTGAAAGGATTACAGACATAAGCTGCTGCTCCTTGCCCAAATAATCATTTTCAAGCCACTAAATTGGCAAAAATTGAAAAATCTGATAATACCCACTGTTGGCAAAGATATGAATTGCTAGGAATTCTTCATACACTGTTGGTGGATACATATATATAAGGAAAATGCTTGTCAAATTGAATAAATTACAGTTATGCTATGAAGTATAATATTATGTGCAAAAAAAAAAAATGCATGAACAGGTACATCCACTATAAAAAAACAGTATGATTTTGGCTCGGCACCAGCCACATACACCAACGGTAGCAGGTTTGAACCCAGCCCAGGCCAGCTAAACAACTGCAACCCAAAAATAGCCAGGCCTTGTGGCAGGTGCCTATAGTTACAGCTACTTGGGAAGTTGAGGCAAGAGAATCGCTTACGCCCAAGAACTTCAGGTTGCTATGAGCTGTGACACCACAGCACTCTACCAAGGGTGATACAGTGAGTCTCAAAAAAAAAAAAAAAAAATATATATATATATGATTTCTCAAAAATTTAAAAATAGAATTACCATACAATTCCACTTCTGGATGTATGCCCAAAATAAGTGAAAGTAGAGATTAGAACAGATATTTGTACAGCTGTGTCATAGCATTATTCATAACAGTCAAAAGGCAGAGGCAACCCAAATGTCCATCAGTGGATGCATGGACCAACAAGATGTTTGTGTGTGTGTGTGTGTGTGATGGAATATTATGCTAAATAATATTCGTTTATTTAAAAGCTAAATAAATGAACCTGAAAACATTATGCTAAGTAAAATAATTCAGTCACAAAGGGACTGTAATTTATATAGGAACCTAGAATAGCAAATCTACAGAAATGGAAAGTAGAATAGAGTTTGTCAGGGGTCTGTGGGAATGAGAAAATGAGGAATTATTGTTTAATGAATACAAAGTTTCAGTTGAGGATGATGAAAAGTTCTGGAAATGAATGATGGTGATAGTTGTATAACAGTGTGAATGGACACTTAAAAAATAGTTAAAACATAGCTACTGGGGCAGCTTAGGCAAGAGAATCCCTTGAGCTGAGAAGTTTGAGGCTGAAGTTAAGCTATGATGGTGCCACTGCACTCTCGTCTGGGTGACAGAGTGAGACCTTAGCCAAAAAAAGAAAAAAGGGTCATTAAAGCAGTACATTTTACATTATGTGTATTTTACTACAATAAACAAATAGGGGGAAAAATGAATGAAGAATTTATTTACTCATTCTTCTATCAATGGACATTTGGGATATTTCCAATTTTGTGTGTTCATTTATTTGTTTTCATTGTATTGAAGACAGTGCTACCATGAACATTCTTCTACAAGTCTCCTGATACATGTATGCAAGAGATTCTGTACAGTATATACCAAAAATGGAATCACTGTGTCAATTTTACTATGCCAAATTGTTTTTCAAAGTGATTGTACTAAATTACAAAATAAAAATAATAATCTATAAAAGATGTTCAGGAAATATTAAATTACAGCTGAAAGGATATACATGAATCTCTCACCTTTCCCAACCATCTAGAAGTATATTGCCCAGAGAAGGGGGCTCTGACCAAATCATACCTGCAGCATTGCATTCCAGCGCTGGGCACCCTTTTTAAGACATTGGCTAATTGATGTCCATCTAGTAGTGGACCTCCAGGACATGTGAAGCAGGGTCACTGTGCACTGGTTACCACCATGGCTGAGTTCAGTGCAACAGAGCACTCACACACAAGTCACATGAAGCAGCTTTATTCCTTACAGAGAGGCAGCAAGGGACAACTGAAGCCTGGGAGTCATTGTGAGCTGGTCCCCCAAAGCTCAGAAAAAGCTGCTTGGGCTAAATGGAATCTTACCTGCACATGCTTCACTTACACTGCAGCTGAAGTAAGCTGCCCCCCAAAAGTAAGCTGCCTGGGTTGTATACCCGAGGGAACATGAGTTGCTGGGATACAGCCAGGAAGGACATCCTGTTTCTGGGAAGAACCTGGAACAGAATACAAACTGTTCCTGCCAGTCCCTCCCTATCTCAGGATGTAGCATTCCCAGCATATTCTGCAGTTGTCCTTGAGAACTATGAATGAGAAAGGGAGAACTGGGTCAGTCCACGGCCACCCAGAAAAATGTCCTGCAAAATGGTGAAAGGTCTGGATCCTCGGCCAGGGAGGAATTGCTGAGTAAGATTGGTGGGTCTGGAAAAGTGCACATGGGACTTTTGGAGAAGCTCGGCTACTGTTATTTGCTTGGCTAAAGCACTATTTTTTTTCCCTATGGGACGTTCAATCTTTTTGGTTGAGTAACCTCAGAAGGATCCTGGTCCACAGAAACAGTCTTAAAAAGGAAAATGGCATATTAGGAGACATATGAGACCTGACTTCAAATATTAGAACCCCTGTCTTATACAAAAGAGACTCACTGCTGGAAGTTCCAGAGAGTGGGCCAGTGGTTTAGAGGCCACAGAAGAACCTTATCAACTTAGAGCTGGGCAAGTGCCCATGAGCTAGGCTGCCTGTGAGATCCTGGACGTGTTTAACTATCGACATTGTCAAAGAGTCGATCTCAGGACTAGAGGCCAGAGAAGCTGGAGGAGGTGAGAACAAAGGTCCTCCCTGACCCTGTGAGGACCCAAGTTGTAGACACTCCGCCTACCAGGAACAGCTCTCAGTGTTAGAACTGCTCAGTCAACACCTACTTTGAATTGGGTTTTCTAATTATTCTATAACTCACTTGGATCTTGCCATGAACTAAATTAACCCTTTCACATCAGCTGCAATCCCTGGAATATTAAAATGCTGCCAAGACTTGGTTTCACTACTCACAAAGTAAGCCCTGAATTCCACTAATAAAAAGCTGCTTAAAGTACACACATATATCTTTTGTTCTACTTTTTATTCAAACAAGTCCAGTTTCTCACCTCTCTTCAAAATAGGTCTACCGTGCTCGCTTCAGCAGCGCATATACTAAAATTGGAACGATACAGAGAAGATTAGCACGGCCCCTGCTCAAGGATGACACGCAAATTCGTGAAGCATCCACATTTTTAAAGCAAATAAAAAAAATAAAAAACAGGTCTACTATCTTTTCAAGACTTTTCTCTCGCACATGCTTGAAAGCACTTCCATATTCTTCAAATAAAAGTTCTTCAGTTACCTTTTATGGAAGCCAACAAGATACTGGATTTAAAGATGCAATATAAACACTTGCAGGCAGATCTCTTTTGATACTGTTCAACACACAGCCATGAAGAAGGGACCACAAAATAAGTCAGCTAATTACATGTCACTTTAAAACCACTGGCTGCAGACTGAAGGCTGCTGAAAGGTTTTGATCAATATTCACTACACCTTAAACATCATGAGTAATGTGATGCCTAGTGCTCATGTCTTCTCCCGGGCACTAAAGTCTGGCAACTTCATTTCTAAGCAGTAATTAAGTCAGTGAAAATTGTATGTCATTATGTGAGTGGCACAAATTTTTTTTAACACCAAGCATGAAACCAAAATCCCATTAATATGCTTTTAAAATCTACAATTGGCAAATTTGAAATGCAGATCCATGCTAATTTAATCTCTAGGCTGCTCCAGGGAAGCCAGACATTAGCCTGTCTTTCCTGGCACTGTTTGGGTGGTACCCCTATGAAATATTCTGTTTCTGCCACTGGTACTGACATCCTGTTAAATCTTGGTTCAACACGTTGGTGTGAGCTGAGTCAGAACAGGTGGGAGAATTAGGTAACCACATTGTACCCACATTTGAATATTTTAGCTTGTTGGCAAGTTGGCTCAGGTATGCTTCCTCCTTTTATCAGCCATTGGTTTTCTCAACCCAGGAGTGGCTGGCTACCCGGCATGACCTGAACTGGCTGCTTTATCAAATATTGACAGCATTTTGGAAGGCGTCTTTTCATTCTTATGAGGCAACTTCTTTCTGTGCGGCTATTACTTCTCCCATCAGAAGGTATCATGGGGGACAGTTCCTAGACTTAGCCCTTGAGACCGTGTCTGGAAACTGTTGTGAAAGGGAGGCAGGTCGTGTATTTGGTCTCACCCAGAGTGTACAGAGAAGCACAGAGAAGCACATATCTCTTCTAGAGACTGAGTAGGAAGAATAACGGCTGACTTAGATTCACAAAGACCTTAGCAACAAACGATGAGAACTTCAGCATCTCACACCTGCTAAGTGGACAACACCAAGTATACACGGCATCTACTTTTTTTTTCTCAATTTTCATTTTTCATTTCTATCTCTTATTTAAAGTCAATGATATGGCTTGGCACTCATAGCTCAGTGAGTAGGGCACTGGCCATATACACCAAAGCTGGAAGGTTTGAGCCTGGCTGGGCCTGCTAAATAAATAACAATGACAATTGCAACCAAAAAATAGCCCGGCATTGTGGCAGGTGCCTGTAGTCCCAGCTACTTGAGAGGCTGAGGCAAGAGAATCGCTTGGTCCTAAGAGTTTGAGATTGCTGTGGGCTGTAAAACCACAGCACTCTACTGAGGGTGACATAGTGAGACTCTGTCTCAAAAAAGTAAAATAAAGTCAATGATACATCTTGAGAAAATTCTGTGTTAAAAAAAAATAAAGTCGGGTGGCACCTGTGGCTCAAAGGAGTAGGGTGCCGGCCCCAATGCCAGAGGTGGTGGGATTCAAACCCAGCCCAGGCCAAAAACAGCAAAAAATTAAATTAAAAAGTCAATGATAAAGTCACAACTATAAAATGAATGCATCTGAAAATGCAAAAGATACATTTCAATGAAAAAATATGCAATGATCGTGAAAATCAACCGTATACTTTGCCAAAGTCAAAGACTGAAAAATAATATGAAGAAAACTCTCTTCTAATAGCAAAATCATCATTTTGGAAATGAGGAAAATGCATCATTGCACATCTGGACACCAGCTCCAACATAAAAAGCAGGAGAGAGGGGACAGATGATAACTCTTCCCAGGTTTTGTAAATTAAAAACAGGTAGTCACCAGGAATTCAAGATTAAACTTCTAAAACATACATTTAATTCAAAACAAAACAAACATTTCTAACAGATGACAATAATATGAAGCTGACTTTTTCCTACTTGTTTTTGAGATGAGGTCTTACTATGTTGACCAGGCTGGAGTGCAGTGGCTACTCCAGCTGCAATTCCCAAGTTTGATCATAGTTCACTGCAGCCTTGAAATTCTGAGCTCAAGCAATCCTCCAGAATAGCTGAAACTGTAGGCACACAACACTGTGCCCAGCTTGTACCTACTTTTTAAGGTTAGCAATGATAATGAATCAGGTACTGAGGCTACTGATTAAAGAATGCCACAGCTATCTGTTAAAAACTATCAAGGTTTACTAGATGCCAGTGAGGTTTGCCTTTAACACACCAAGCTGCTCTGACTTACTTCACAATAGAAATGCCTGAGCCACGGGCTGGGACCCACACCACCCTGGGCTGAACTGATCCAGAGGTGGTGCTGAGAGGAGAGAAGCCAGAGGGACAGGATCAGAGTGAGAGTCAGGAGGAACTAGGCGCTCAGTATCCAAGATGCTTTTATGTAGAAGCACAGGGCTGAGGACGACATTGGGAGGGCACAGCAAGGTGAGAGAGGAGGCAGCAGGAAGTTGGATGTTTCGAGCAGAAGGCAGTGGGCACTGGTAGAGTTAGAGAAAGTTTGTTGATTGATAGTCTTTAAAAAACAAAAACAAAAAAACCCAGCAGTATATTTCTACAGCCCAAAGTGAAAGGACAAAATTAAAAAAAAAAAAAATGGAATGGATGAGGTAAGGCAGGGGACAAGAAGTAGTCTAAGGCCTGGTCTTAGCCAGTTATACAATGAGACAACCTAGATCCCCAAATTACCATTGCAAGGGGCAGAGCAGGAGGCCTGTGCTGAGCAGCTGGGGTGAGGCTAGCACAGAAGGGCAGTGTCCTCCCCTGAAAAGCTAGGACAGCCACCGCACACAGCCCCTGGGTGCAGACAGGCCGGGCAGCTGCCTGCTACATAGGTCTCTGACCCCAGGACTTCTGGGAACTCATCCTTGCCTGGCAGTTTCAGGACACTCCCCCAAATACACTTTTATTAAACTATCATCAAAGAAAGCTGTGTCTAAGGATCTCAGAGAAGGTTTCCCCTTTCTCCAGAATGAGCCAAATCTTCTTTTCTCATTTAGAAGAAAAAAGGGAAAAAAGCTGAGTGATCAGAAAAAGAAAATTATAACCTGATATTAAGTTTAGCTGAAACTATTGTGAGGATGGGAGACACTTTGGAGCAGCTAGAGAAGCCCGTCAGGGGAAATCAGGCAACCAAGGGACACAGATGTGAGCCTAGCCTTTACTCCCTTTTTACCTGGAAAACATCACAAATCATGATTGGGGCCTGTTAGCCTGGGTAGGGGGCCTGTAATCCTCTGTATCCCAAAATGACTGTGTCTTGGGGGAATGAATGAAGGCCAGCTCATCCTCACTGTCGCACCCCTGAGCTACAGCCATTCCCTCCCTGCCTTGGCTGTAGTCCACCTGTCCTGGAGCACCATCTCTCCTTCCCACCACATATCCAGCTCACACTTAGATCTTGGAGGCCTTCTTGAGGTTCTGGGCCTTTCCTTGAAGACCAACAGAATAAAATCACTAATCTGTTCCTTAAGACCACAATTTAATAATAGTAACACTCAGCACTTTACCTCCTGCCAAGCACTGTTCTAAGATGTTTTGCACATCTTAACTCCTTTAATCCTCATAACAACCCTATGAGGACAGTACCATTTTTATCTCCATTTTACAGAGGAGGAGCAACTCACCTAAGGTCACACAGCTGGGGAGTTTCAGAGATGGGATTTGAACCTGGAAGTCTGGAATCAGGACCTGTGGTCTTAATCACTCCATAATCCTGACTTTCAACTCCAGCCTGTTCTATAATGTTGGACATTAGGTTGTGACAGGTAATTTTTAGGCCCTATTATTTTAGCCAAAGAGGCCTCCCACTCAGTGCTGCTGAATTTCTGAGCCAATCGAGACCAAGACAGCTCATGGCCGGGATCCTGGCACCCTGCCCAGCTCTTCCCCTGGAGACTAACCCTAATTCTGTACCCCCAAGTGGCTGAGGGCTCATCAAAGTAAATCTCTTACCTGGAACCACCATGCTGCACCCTGGCTGACTTTGAGTACCACCGTGTATGGGATCCAAGACACGACGCATCTGTCTTGGGACCGAGCCCTCCTAATGGTGAGATGACACGGGGTCCCATTTTCCCTCACACTGAACTGATTGCTACTCATGCTTTCCCCAGCTGCCTCCCATTCCTCACTAGCCCCTGTTGCCATATCAGCTCAGCTAAATCATGACTATGCCCTCTGACCACAAAGGCGCAGGTCACAAGACAGTCTGCACAGCTGACCAATTGGCTATAGCTCTTTAAAACAGGCTGAGGCTGGGCATGCTGGCTCACACCTATAATCCTAGCGTTGGTCCTTGCACTCTGGGAGGCCAAGGCGGGTAGATGGCCTGAGCTTATGAGTTCCAGACCAGCCTGAGCAAAAGAGAGACGTCTCTACTAAAACCAGAAAAACTAGCTGGGCATTGTGGTGGGTGCCTGTAGTCCCAGCTACTCTGGAGGCTGAGACAAGGGGATTGCTCAAGCCCAAGAGTTTGAGTTTTCTGTGAGCTATGATGCCAGGGCAACTGAGTAAGACTCTGTCTCAAAAAAAAAAAAAGCAAGCTGAGCAGGCACAGTGGTTTGTGTCTGTAATCCCAGCTACTCAGGAGGTTGAGACAGAGAATCTCCTGAGGCCAGCAGTTCAAGATCAGCCTGGGCAATAAGCAAGACCTCATCTCTAAGAAAAAAAAATTAATTAAAAACTAAAAAATTTTGAAATTAAAATACATAAAAGCAAGCTGGTAAGTGAAAAATAATTAAAGTGGATTTAGTCCCTGCCGCTCCTTCCTCTTAATTAAGGACTCCATAGAATGATCGTCTCTCCGTGGGGACCCCCTATTTGCCATCACCTAACCACTCTGTGCAGGTGATCAGACAGAGCTAACAACAGTGTGACCCAGGGAAACATAAAGGGGAATGACCCCCTAGGCGGGGTTTGAGACTGTGTGAAGGAGCAGTGAAGAGAGAGAGTAACTATATCTAGCACTGGTTTCCCAGGGGACACACCAATATGGCATTTCTCCAGGAGGCGGTAAGTGAAACTGATTTTCTTCTTTGGCTCACACATTCATTCCAGAGACATAACCTCAATTTAGAGTTGCCAGAGGAAGCTTTGCCAGAAATATTGCCAATTCTGATGTTTGAGGCTTTTCTAAGAATGCAGCCAGCTTATGGCCACTAAGTGAACATAGACTTCAGAAGACTGAGTTGGTCCCAGATAGCTAAGGAACATGTGCATATATTAATGAAATGGTATTATTTTAAGTAAGCTAGACACTAAAATAGTACATGGTATTTCTCCAAAGTCTGCTCCAATGGATAATAAGAAATGTGATAATGGAAAAATTGCAGTCAGGTAAACTTGGAAAATACTAAATTACACAAAACTGAACAAGTGCTTTCCTGGCGAACTTCCCAGAGGCCTTAACAGGTTTGTGGGCCTTGGCCCCTGCAGCAAGAGTCCATCGTAAGGCAGCTTTTCCCAACTTTTTGGTCACCAATCCCTACTCTACCCACCCCCATTTTTCCTCACCAGAGAGCTTCATGAACTTTATTGCCCGTAACAGTGCGGCTTTAAAGTTAACTAAAAGCAAAATAGTCAAACCACCATGCATCTATGGAAGCCCGTGGGAATAGACAGTAACTGTTGATGGCAGCTAGAACCTCAGATGAAAAGGCGGAGGGGAACTTTATCTTGGATGGACCAAGCTGACGCCAGCTGAACCCTCCCACCTATCAAACTTAACATTACAGAAAGGCAGCAAGGCAGGCCATGCCTCCAGTGGAATGCAATGGGAAGTGCTGGGCACCTCCTATGAGGCACCTACCTGGCCATGAGGTAGCCACCAAAATATCCCACCTGAATATGCCCTGAGCTAGCTCCTGTCTACAAGAAATATAGAGGGAAGTGGAATATATTCAACAACTCCATGGGGATGCAGTTAACAAAATTCAAAGCTAGGGACACCTAAGGAATAAATGACTGGATTTCTTCAACAATTAAATGACAAGAAATGAAAGAAAAAAAGAAGATGGAGGATAAATAGTCAGATTTTAAAAGATTTACAAGACCTATAAACCAAATGCAATATTTGGATTCTGATTTAAACAAATCAACTACTTTATTTTTATTTTTTATTTTTATTTTTTTTGGTTGCAACCATCATTGTTGTTTGGCGTGCCCAGGCTGGATTTGAACCCGCCAGCTCAGGTGTACATGGTTGGTGCCTTAGCCCGTTGAGCCACAGGCGCCGAGCCAACTACTTTATTTTTAAACATTAGTGTGACAACCAGAGAAATGATGGCTGACTGGATTCTTGATGATTTTAAGAAATTATTGGCTCAGTGGCTCACAGCTCAATGGTTAGGGTGCCAGCCACATATACCGAGGCTGGTGGGTTTGAACCTGGCCCAGCTGCAACAACAAAAAATAGCTGGATGTTGTGGTGGGCACCTGTAGTCCCAGCTACTTGGGAGGCTGAGGCAAGAGAATTGCTAAAGCCCAAGAATTTGGAGTTGCTATGAGCTGTGACACCAGGGCACTCTACCAAGGGAGACATAGTGAGAGTCCGTCTCAAAAAAACAAAAAAGAGGCTCGGCGCCTGTGGCTCAACGGGCTAAGGCGCCAGCCACGTACACCTGAGCTCGCGGGTTCGAATCCAGCCCAGGCCCGCCAAACAACAATGATGGCTGCAACCAAAAAA
>CAUYON010153294.1:0-26199 GCA_963573935.1 Arctocebus calabarensis | reverse complement strand
TGGCCGGGCGTTGTGGTGGGCGCCTGTAGTCCCAGCTACTTGGGAGGCAGAGGCAGGAGACTCGCTTGAGCCCAGGAATTGGAGGTTGCTGTGAGCTGTGATGCCACAGCACTCTCTCCAGGGTGACAGCTTGAGGCTCTGTCTCTAAATAAATAAATAAATAAAATAAAACAGACTATCTGGGTAAATTCTGAATACTACTATAAAAATTAGTAAGTGAAGACAAATTTAAATAAGGAAGAAATAACTAACCAAACCTTATCCTTGAACTGAAAATGAGTGTGGTGCTTGGTTTAAAAGTCCTGACCACGGGAATCTTTATTTTTGTGTGGTTGATGACAAAAATCAAGCAGCTAACCTTTCCAAATGGTGCTGCTTTGAAATCACTGATGGTGAACTCTACCTTCTATGAGTGACAAAGTTGTTTTTTGTGTGTGTGTGTGTAACTCACTTTGTTGCCCTGGGTAGAGTTCTCTGGTGTCATAGCTCACAGCAACCTCAAACTCTTCCACTCAAGCGATTCTCTTGCCTTAGCCTCCTATGTAGCTGGGACTATAGGTACCTGCCACAGTGCCTGGCTGTTTTTTAGAGACGAGGTCTTCCTTTTCCTCAGGCCAGTCTCAAATCTGTGAGCAGTCCACCACCTCGGACTCCCAAGTGCTGGAATTATAGGCATGAGCCACCAGGCTCAGCCTTAGAAGAAAGTTTTCTAGCTGTTGCTTACAAGTTTGTTTGAGGTCTTGTTCTGTTCAGGCTGTAGTGCTGTGGCACAATTTACAGCTCACTGTAACTTTGAGCTGCTGGGCTTAAGCAATCCTTCTGCCTCTGCGTCCTGAGTGGATGAGATTATTATAGGCATATGCCACCATGCCCAGCTAATTTTTATTTATTTATTTATTTATAGGTGAAAACTGAGTAGATTGCGTCGATGTTGCCCAGGCTGCTCTTGAACTCTTGGCCTCAAGCAATCCTCTGTCCTTAACCTCCTGCCTTAACATCCTCCTAGGATGATAGTCATGAACCATTGCACCTGGCCATTTTTATACTAAAATATTTGTGAAAAGTATCCCATGTATACAGCCCTACTATGAAGCTAATTTATAGCTTCCATATGAGGGCTATAACCCAATTATAGCACAAGAAGACGGGGAACAGGGTGGGGGTGGGGTTTGTGGAGAGAGGGTAAATGGTGGGATCACACTTAAAGGTGCATCTTACAAGGGACAGATGAAAACTAATAAAAGCAGAACACAAATGTTTTCACACAATAAATGAGAAAAATCCCATGAAGGTTATGTTGGGGGGAAAAAATTGTGGTATCAGAGGGTTGCAATAATGTCTAATGTCTCATCAGAGGGTTGTAATAATGTCTAATACTAATGAAGATATTTTTTCCTTTTACCTTTTTTTTGAGACAGAATCTTCCTCTGTTGCCCAAGCCTAATGCCTAGCTCACAGCAGCCTGAAACTAATGGGCTCAGGCAGGCCTCCTGTTACCTGGGAACTACAGGCACATACTGCCATATCTGGCTGTTTGTTTTTTAGTAAAGATGCGGGTCTTGCTTTGCTCAGGCTAGTCTTGAACTTATAAACTCAAGTGATCCTCCTACATTGGCCTTCCACAGTGCTAGGATTACAGGGGAGAGCCACTGTGTCTGCACCTCTATGTCATCTTTTTATGAATTTATAACTGTTATTAAACCACTTTTAAAGTTTTTCTGTTTGTTTTTCTTTTTTGCTATTAATTTCAGCTGGCTTTCACTCTTCTTAGTTTGGAGGGGTTTTTTTTTTCCTTTCTTCCTTTAGTTGCCTTCCAAGTAGCTGGGATTACAGGCGCCCGGCGTCATCTTTTCTGTTGTTAGAGAACAGGATCTTTTACTCTGGCTCATTCAGGCTTATGTTGGTCTTGAACCCAGGAAAGCCACCACGCCCGGCCCACTTTAAAGTTTTTAAGATGTAATTATTTCACACAATTGAGGACATAGCTAAAGAACCATATGGTAGTAGATGGTAGGTGCCTTTAAAATACAATTTTAATTTTGAATTTAGAAGTTTAAGGTCTATTTTTTTTCCTATAAGGCCTTCTGAAGAACTAAAGTTGGCTTGTACTCATTTTATCCCTATAGATAACCATCTGAAAGAATGACTAAGGACATATAGGTAATCTTTATTTAATGTAGGAGGAACTCTAGCTCTGAAACAACTATTTGCTTCTGGTCTCTGAATTTTCAGGGTGTGTCGTCAGATTTTTATCATTTTTTTTTTTCCATTTTCTGACAAATCCAATAAAGGATTGTCAGATATACATGGGAAATAGAACTGATAGAATCGTTAACTGATAAGTTTTAACCATACATAAGGATGATATTTATTCAGAAGTTGAATGTGAAGTTCGTATTTTTTAAGACCAATTAAACTTGTATCATGAAAAAATTTTATGTTCCAGGTTAAAAGTGTCTGTAAAATTGAGTTTTAAGCCAATCTGGCTATCAGATTGGAGTGGCAGGGTTTGTTTGGGGGGGTTGTTTTGTTTTTTTGTTTTTTGGTGTTGGAGTGGAATTGCTTTCTTTTTCAAAAGTGAAAAGTTCTGTATTGGTGGGCATTCAGTTTATTAGCTATTTTAAATGTGTAAATTGAATTTTGACATTGCTTTCTTCCTCAAAGGAGCCATTTCAAAGTTTTGTTAACCTCGCTAATTTGCCGTGAAAAGGGAATTTTATAACTGAGAAAAAGACAGTAAGAAAGCTAAACTTCTATAAAATGTTAGTATTTAGTAAATGTCTTAATGTCTGCTAACTTTCAGTAGGCAGCAAGTCCTGTCAAAATGAACCTTTAAAAATGGCTTGTACATTTTATGTTTAACATTGACCAGAGATAGTAGAAAAGCTGTTTTCAAAACTGTTTTCTCAACAGTGTTGTTGTATCTGATTTCTCTCAATTTCTTTGTTCTAATAAAGTAATTTTTAGGAATTGGTTTATTTTGTAATTTGACTAAAAATTGAACTAATGTCCTTGTACAGAGCTGCATTTTAAGTTGAAAGTTTGACCATCTTAAAATCATTAAGGTTTTTTGTCATGGAATTACCCATTGTCACTGAAATTTACATTGTTTGTCTTGCCCCTTTTCTGAGTTTTTCTGACATCCATTTTCTGTTTTGTCTTAAAGTTATTATCTTTTGCCTTTTCTCAATTTTTCCTTTTGTATATCCACTGTTTTCATATAAGCTGCAACAAAATTGAGAGTTTAGTAATCCAACAACCCAATTTCCTTAAAAGATGCCAATTTAAAAACTTCTACCCATAATACTATTATATAATTTCTCAAAAGACTGACTTTTCAGTAATACAGAGTTTTGGCTGTATTGTGGAAGTCAAAGCTGCAATCAGTAATAACCCTGATATTATCTTTAAAACCCCTCTATAAAGATTTTGACTTTTTAAAAATAAAATACATGTGAAAATTTAGTCAGGTGAGCCAGTTATATAAATAAAAAATTAGAGGGTCCGCCAATGTTTACATAGCATTTCAATTGCCATTCTATAACGTTTTATAAGATATTTCAAAGAAACTTTCATCCAAAGAAGTCCTCTTATCTTAAAGCTTAAAATTTACATAGTGGATCTCATCTAGAATTACTTTCTTTGGTGTCTCAAATTCATCTTTCTTGGTGTGTAAAAACATTTGTAACTTCAGCCACCTCTGATAGCATATCTGTGTCTTTTTTAATGTTGCTACATCTATTTTTTAAAAGTCTGGTCTAAATCTTTCTTGCCTGTGACTTTTTTTTTTTTTTTAAATATTTCCTCAGCTGCTGTATTTATCCAGTGTATCCTTGCTTCAATCTATCAGTGGTGGAATTGGTCCCATAATAGACTTGTACCTACTAAATAATTTTGTCTGGTTTTTACTGTAATAAAGTTAGACATACAAAACTAAGCAATGCCTGATCACAGAATTCTGTAGCAAACAACTTCAGGTTTATTTCTGTATGTAGTTCGAATTATAAGATTGTTTCACCAAGGACATTTGTTATATGTCTTCTAATGAATATTTTTTGAGAATCACATGTAAATTATTTACAGATTCGTATGTGACAGTTTCTGAGGCACAATGTTAATAATTTAAGGAAGAAAATGAAAATAATTCCATCCAGAAACACATCTTGGGGAATCATAATTATAGAACTTAAAATTTTCCAGGTGATTGGACTATTCTTGTGAAAAGTTTATAGGAATCTGTGTAACAAGATCTCAATTTTATCTGTTTTGAGCTCTAGATGTGCTATAACCTAAGCAATAAATGAGTACTGGTAGATGGTAACTTGGGAAGTTTCCCTTCTTTAAATCACACATTTCCTGTACCTATGTTTTTTCCTTGAGATTGCTCCTATTTCTGTACTGACCAGAGTTCTCCTTACCTTATAAGATTAGATTTGAAGTACTGCCTAATGTAGGATGGTCAGTAAGAAGGCAGTTAGTTGTATGACTTAAATTTGGGCAGAAATCCTTAAAACTGTAGGAAATGACTTTTTTTTCTTGTTCACATCTGTCTTCACCTCAATTGATTTTGCTGTGTAAAGGTCTCAGCTGTTATGTTTGGTCTTAGATCTTATACTAGGTACTTGACTCCTAAGCTTCATTTACTTGTGATTTTACTTGGTTCTTTCTGATAGTGATAATAGGTCTCATTTTCCAAAGCACAATACAACTGATTCATCTTTCACTTGCTGACTTTGTTTTTTTTGTTTTTAGTCTTCTGGAACTTAAGCATCATACTATATAGGGTGTATTTTTATTCTTCTAAAAGAAGAAACCATCTATATTTTTACTGAAATTTTGATGTACTCAGACATCTAACCCTTCAATTTAAATGTTTTAAACTCAGTATGACATTCCCTTTAATAGTTAAACTTTAGTGTGAAAGACTACTTTTTAAATATCTATATGCAGGCTCTGCATACATCTGGAATCTGTTTAAGATATGTAATAAATTCCTTGTAAGTTTGAGATCTTAAATGGTTTTTTTTTTAATCAACATGATGCATAAGTTTTTTTTTTCTTAAAAAAAACGGCATCTACTTAAAGGGATTTATGACTAAAATTGCTTATTTTTCTACAGAGTTGTCTGCTGGTTCTCAGCTTGAAGAAGATTCTACAGTCCTTATTGATCCTTTTTCTTGGCGTTACCATTTTTTGAAGCAAAGTTAACCTAGCTTTCTAGTTTGAGCTTTCTTTTTGGCCGTCTTTAAAACAATTTTTTTAATCTATAAAATAGACAAGAGATAGTTCTACAATGTCCAAGTCATTCCAGCAGTCATCTCTCGGTAGGGACTCACAGGGTCATGGGCGTGACCTGTCTGCGGCAGGAATAGGCCTTCTTGCTGCTGCTACCCAGTCTTTAAGTATGCCAGCATCTCTTGGAAGGATGAACCAGGGTACTGCACGCCTTGCTAGTTTAATGAATCTTGGAATGAGTTCTTCATTGAATCAACAAGGAGCTCATAGTGCACTGTCTTCTGCTAGTACTTCTTCCCATAATTTGCAGTCTATATTTAACATTGGAAGTAGAGGTCCACTCCCTTTATCTTCTCAACACCGTGGAGATGCAGACCAGGCCAGTAACATTTTGGCCAGCTTTGGTCTGTCTGCTAGAGACTTAGATGAACTGAGTCGTTATCCAGAGGACAAGATTACTCCTGAGAATTTGCCCCAAATCCTTCTACAGCTTAAGAGGAGGAGAACTGAAGAAGGCCCTACATTGAGTTATGGTAGAGATGGCAGATCTGCTACACGGGAGCCACCATACAGAGTACCTAGGGATGATTGGGAAGAAAAAAGGCACTTTAGAAGAGATAGTTTTGATGATCGTGGTCCTAGTCTCAACCCAGTGCTTGATTATGACCATGGAAGTCGTTCTCAAGAATCTGGTTATTATGACAGAATGGATTATGAAGATGACAGATTAAGAGATGGAGAAAGGTGTAGGGATGATTCTTTTTTTGGTGAGACCTCGCATAACTATCATAAATTTGACAGTGAGTATGAGAGAATGGGACGTGGTCCTGGCCCCTTACAAGAGAGATCTCTCTTTGAGAAAAAGAGGGGCGCTCCTCCAAGTAGCAATATTGAAGACTTCCATGGACTCTTACCGAAGGGTTATCCCCATCTGTGCTCTATATGTGATTTGCCAGTTCATTCTAATAAGGTGAGTTAATGCAACAGATGCTTCTAATTTCTTTTACATTGTAGTGCCTATTCTGTATTTACCTATATCTTTTACTCTAATTCTGTAGTCTGATGACACTGAGTTGATCGAGAATTTTTTACTTTTGAGAACACTTTGTTTGGAAGGTAATTGTTTTTGAGCATTTTAAACCAGGGCTTTACATTAATACAATCTGCCTAGATTACTTCTGGCCACAAAGCTGTCATCCACTGGGATTATCTTGTTGGTTTTTGGCATCACTATGTTCTTCTTAATCATATATTTAAGCAGGTTTTTTGTCTGCTTTGTTGAATTGTTTTAAGTATTTTTTTTGCAGTCAATGTGCTCTGCCATTCAGGATGCTAGATTTCAGCTCTCCATCTGTCTTGATTGCTGATTTGTATGTAGTAAAGATGTATTCTTGAACAATTCTCTTTTTTTCCTTATCTGTGGCTACAGGGAAAGAGTTAATGTAGAGCCCTGGTATTTGTTTCAGTATGTTTCATATTTTAGATTAGTTCATTCTTCCTTTTTTTATTTCCCTTTAACACAAACTCTCATGCTATGACTGAAATTTTTCATCATTTTTTTTCTCCTTTTCCACAACTTTCTTAAACATACTTCCAAAACTCACTTTTTATTATCCCATACTGCATCTGTCCCTTTAGAGACTTGGACAAATCAACTACTACAGTATCCTGTTCTATGTTCCTCATAAACAAATTCTTTTTCTGAGTTAGGCTTAGACTTCTGGTATAGTCATTTGAAAAAAAAAATCTAATTCTCCTTTGCTTTAATTATCACATCTGGCAAAATGGGAACTTTTTCAAAATGCCCTTTTAAATACGTTGTCCTTTCTCTTTCAACTTTTTCAATGTTACTCATTCTCACTGGGTTTTTTTCAGCATGTGGTGCAGTTGACATAAAGTCAACGATACCGCACCCCCATTAGCTTGATCTGTAATGTGACCATCCATTTTTCCTGATGTACTGTATAGTTACTCTACTTAACTGGAACAAGTTGCTGCCATGAAATTGATTTGATGGTTACTGTTACAGGAAGGGTCATTTTCTTTTCATATCTGTTCCTTTGCTATGCATTTTTTAGTGAGTATTTTTTAGTAGACTAAACCATATTCTTACAGATTTTAGTTTTTAGTATTCTGTTTTAAAGAGTATTGCCAATCACTCCCTTTTCTATGTTGGGATGTCAGCATTTTTTAATCTTTAATCCATACCAAAGTAAATTAACAAATGCAATTTAGTTTTATAGATTTATTTTCATTTAAGAAATAGAACCCTAAGCTCATAAAAGTCTGCAAGTTTTAATTGGTAAATATTTTGCTTGTTACCTTTTTCTAAATTTGTTAGATATATTAAATATACACAGAATTTGTTAGTTTTTATTCAGTATTAAAATTTTAGGTCTGGTGTGAATTAATAAAATGAAAAAAGTCCATTAAATTGTTGACTCCGAATTTTTCTGTGTTGACTGTTTATAGAGAAATAGTTTACTGTTTCTATAAAGAAACTACTAAAATAAATAGTCGCAGTGTCTCAAATGAAAGTGATTTTAAGGGACTTAAGATCTTTGCTATTGGAGTCATCTTAAAGCTATTGAGACATCCTAAAGTAACATGAAACCATGAGAGGACTTTATATAAGAGAAAAGTTTCTGTTTTTATGTATGATTATTCTTTTCTCTTAAACTTTTACTACCTTCTAGTTCCTGAAGAAGGCTAATAACGTATGGATCTAAATTAACAAAAGAACAGTTTTTAAATAATTTGGTGCATCTCTGGATTCAAGAGTAAGATAACCTTACCCTAGTATAAGAAGTACTTTTAGCCTGTTAAACTGCTTAGGTTCTAGTTAGTTTTGGTATTGCATCAAAATACTGAGTACATTTAAGAACTATTTCAGAAGCCTTTTATTTAATTGATTGGTTTACAAAATTTATGACATTTGTAAATTAGACCAGTTTAAAGAAGTTTATATACATGGATTTTCTTAATTTTTAGTTGCCTTAATGTTTACTATGGATGTGCATTGTTTAAAAAAAAATTTCACTTTGGCAGTGGGCACTTCTCATTTTATAACTGATATAGAAACTAGAAAATTCCTGTGGTAGAAGTGATAATGAAATTTTTTAAAACATTTAATCCTGCTCTCTGGTATTGCTGCATAACTTGGAAAATCTGTTCATATCACTTAGTGATAATGTTAAATGGTCTACATGATCAAAAATTCTTCCTGCGAAATAAACTTAGGTGGAAAACATCTAATTTGTCATCATGGAGTACATTTTTGATATTTTCAGTGACTTAAATAATGGTGTTCCTTTTATTTCTTTCTAGCTCATTGTAGAACATAAGTTGCTTTTGTACACACTTTCAAACTTCCTACAAGTTCCTTTCTCTTAAAATTCCCCACCACAGCCCTTTGGGTCACTTGAATTTATATTTTTTTCTTTATTACTCTAAAAGCCCATAGTTTATTCTTTATTCTGCAATTCTGGAAGTGCTTCCCAAATTATTCTTTGTTTATATAAAGTAAGGTACGTCATAATACATCAAGGTGAATGTAGTTTTCTCACAGCAACTTCTGAGTTCAAAAATTCTTATTATTAATCTGATGTGAGAGTTACTTCAGTATGGAATCCCCGGAGGATAGGTGTTTGAAAAAACCTTTTCACTTAATCTTTATCATAAACCAAACAGATCAGGTATAGTAGTACAGATTAGTAATAAGTGGGTTTGGGAGGTAAATGACTTTTATTTCCTCCTTTTAACACATTAAAAGATGAGCCACGCTTTTACCATAAGTTTGAAATTTATTTATTTATTTTATTATTTATTTATTTTGGGGGGGGGACAGTTTCGCTTGTCACCCTCGGTAGAGTGCTCTGGCTTCACAGCTCACAGCATCCTCAAACTCTTGGGCTCAAGTGATTCTCGTCTCAGCCTCCCAAGTACCTGGGACTACAGGTGCCCGCCACAACACCTGGCTATTTTTAGAGATGGGGTCTTGCTCCTGCTCAGGCTGGTCTCCAACCTATGAGCTCAGGCAATCCACCCACCTCGGCCTCCCAAGTGCTGGGATTTACAGGGGTGAGCAACCATGCACTGGCTATAAGTTTGAACCTTTAAAGAACCTAGGAGATTGGATATAATTTCTGTTCAGTTGTGTACCTTTTGAAAATCTCCTAAGAATTAGGCATAATAGGATACCATTTATTTCCTCTCCCAAAACGCTAATGGAGTATCCAACCTTTTTTCTTTCTTTTTTTGTGGCACATTGGATTAAGAGTTGTCCTCAGCCACCTTTTAAATGCACAAACACTATGAAAGCTGATAAGCAACAAAAAAGGTCTGTTCATACTTGCATGATGTCTGACCAACACCACAGATAAGCAAAAAAGTCCTTACACTTTTGGGTTTTTGTTTTTTGAGACAGTTTCCTTCTACCATTCTGGCTAGACTGCCATGCAACCTCAAACTCCTGGACTCAACCAATCCTCTTGCTTCAGCCTCTCCTAAGTAGTTGCAGCTGCAGTCACACACCATCTTGCCTGACTAAGTTTTTTGTTTTGTTTTGTTTTGTTTTTTTCCTATTAGAGACTGGATTTGGCTTTGCTCCATGTGGTCTTGAACTTCTGACCACAAGTAGTCCTCCCACGTCAGCCTCCCAGAATGCTAAGATTATAGACATGAGCCACCATGCCTTACCCTGCAAGGATATTTATTTATTTTATTATTTTTTTATTTTTTAATTTTGTGAGACAGTCACATTATGCCACCCTCGGTAGAGTGCCATAACATCACAGCAACCTCAAACTCTTGGGGGTCAAGTGATTTTCTTGGCTCAGCCTCCCAATAACTGGGACTACAAGCACCTGCCACAACACCCAGCTATTTTTTTTGTTGTTGTTGTTGCAGTTGTCATTGTTTAGCTGGCCCAAGCAGGGTTCAAACCTGCCAGCCTAGGTGTATGTGGCGGACACCATAACCACTGTGCTACGGGTGCTCAGCCTGCAAGGATATTTTTAATAAAACATGAAGGGTTTTGGTTCCAAAAATTTTAAGTTAATAATTTTTATTTTATTTATTTATTTATTTTAGCAGAGATAGAGTCTCACTTTATGGCCCTGGGCAGAGTGCTGTGGCATCACATGGCTCACAGCAACCTCCAACTCCTGGGCCTAGGCAGTTCCCTTGCCTAAGGCTCCCAAGTAGCTGGGAGTACAGGTGCCCGCCACACGCCCGGCTATTTTTTTGTTGGTTTGGCCGGGGCTGGGTTTGAACCCACGGCCCTCGGTATATGGGGCTGGTGCCCTACCGATTGAGCCACAGGCGCTGCCCCAATAATGTTTAATTTTTTAATCTTTTCTGAATTTTGTGAACTTGACTTGTGGTTCTTACTGCATTTTAAAAATGGTCTCCAAGAAGTCTATGGTCTATTACTTTGCCAGTAGGAGGTTTGTATATCCCAAATATCTGAATCTAGAGCCAGTTGGAGGGATCTTAGCTATTCATCTTTTTTTTTTTTTTTTTTTTTGGTAGACACAGGATTTAACTATTTAGCCAAGGCTTATCTTAACTTCCGGAGCTCAAGTTATCCACCTGCCTTAGCCCGCCAAAGTTTTGGGATTACTGGTTGAGCCACCACACCCAACCTGTTATTTAGCCTATTCTTTTTTTTGAGACAGAGCCTCAAGCTATCACCCTGGATGGAGTGCTGTGGCATCACAGCTCACAGCAACCTCCAACTCCTGGGCTCAAACGAGTATCCTACCTCTGCCTCCCAAGTAGCTGGGACTACAGGTGCCCACCACGACACCCAGCCATTTTTTGGTTGCAGCCATTATTGTTGTTTGGCAGGCCCGGGCTGGATTTGAACCTACCAGCTCAGGTGTATGTGGCTGGTGCCTTAGCCACTTGAGCCACGGGTGCCGAGCCTATTAGTCTATTCTTTTAAGAAGACAATCCTTTGAGGGACTCGCCTTCTAAGGAGGAACCATTTTGTTGGATGTGTTCCATCTTAGTTTTTTCACAAGATTTTGGTTTATTTGTTGGGGCATAGGAATGTATATTAACTATTGTAATATAAATCAGTTTTTCAAAATGAGGATTCCTTTTATATAATACCCTTTGAAGCTTTTTAAAAAGGAAATTCTCGTGCCTTATTTTAGTCTAGCCTCTAAGTGAGACATCCTCCACTCTTTAAAAACACATTTCCTAAGCATGTTTTATACCCAAATATAATTGTATTATTTTTAGGTAGCATGAGTGTTAAAGAAATTGCTGCACTTTGTGAAACACCAATAATAGATATAAAGCAGGAATTCTAAAACAATGCAGTGGTTTTATTGGGGAGAGGGGTGAGCACTTTTCATGTGCCTAGCAAGAGCCTGACAAGCAATCTCTTAACTCATTTGCTTTTCGTAACAACTCTATGAGAGTATTTTCCCAGTGAATTTAAATCATGACTAGGATTTGCATCTGATTATATGCATTTTGGAAGTAGAGCACAGGCAATCTAGCAACAGAATCCACTTTTCCTAACTCCTTCCTTATGTTGCCTTAAACAGTTAACTTATTTATATCTTGAGTTTTTTCCTACAGACAGGAAAATTTATTTTAATAAAATAAATTCCTTGAAATTTAAAATAAACCACAAAGGCACAAATACTGGGAAAATAATATTTTCCTCGTTGAAATTTGGAGACAGGTATTTCTAAAATTTGCTTCTTTTAGGGAAATAAGATGGGTGTATAATAGTTTGGTAATGGAGATCATTTTCTAACTAAGCCATTCCTTTTGAATTATGTTAGCTTTTCACAGCAGTTCTAATCATGGTGCATTTTTCACTATGTATTTAGTAGGTAATGCACTTGTTGGAACAAGCTGCCTCAAAGTCTGGATTAAGTTAAAGATTCTATTTTTAACCAGTTGGTCTCATTTATAGCATATATTTTCTAGAAGAATAGATGTAAACATGGATATTATCATTTAGAGTGTTATAAAATAACCAGTCCTATTAATTTGCAATGAATACTTCAGTATGTCCATAGTAGAAATTAATATGCTTTGCCGATCTCACGGTCAGTTACTACTCTTTATCTTTTATTAACTCTTCATCTTCTTGTTAAGTCTCTTAAGTGTGTTGACCAAGTTATCCAGTTTTTCCAAGAATGTGCATAGCGTATTTGAGGGCAGGATGAAGCTTCAAGGATTCAGAGAAATGGTTTTAAATTAAATCATTGTGATCAATGGGCAGGTGTTTGTACAGCCTATGATACTGCATAGACCTTAACATCCTAGAGTTTTAATGGTTCAGATGAAAATATTTTAGCTTTATTTTTTTGTTAATTCTACTAATTTACTTTGCTGCAGGAGTGGAGTCAACATATCAATGGAGCAAGTCACAGTCGTCGATGCCAGCTTCTTCTTGAAATGTAGGAGTTTGAAATACCTTTAAAGCATCCTTATCCTGAATCAGAAACAGCCATTATTGGTCTTTGGGAGTTCATCATTTACTTGTAATATCTCACAATGTTATTATCACATATTTGATATTGTCCAGGCAATACTAATTACAAACAAGATGTTTAGATCTGGAAACCTCATATTGAATATTAGGTGCAGTGATAGTGGAACCTTGTTATTCAATATTATTTCTAGGATAAATACACTTTGGTTGTTGTAAACACAAATTGGAAGAATTTGTAATAGGCCTACTGAAAAGATAGCATTTGGTGTGTAGAATGGATTCATAATAGCATTTTAAATGATACCATGTTCTAAAAACATAGAAGATTCAGAAAGGGGAGAGTTGTTAAAACATTGTAATTAGTTGTCAAGAAAAATACTTAATAACGTGTTTTTTACTTTAGAGATACCTTTGGTTCTGAGTTTAAGTTGCTACCATGAAAAGGAATTCCTAAGAAAACTTCCTGCATAAGCAGCACACAGTCTCATTCACTGGAATTGCAGTTTTCACATATACCTAACTCTGTTAGGGCCATCCTTTCTAATGTCACAACTCAACTCTATTCTTGGTATTTAATATTGAAGAAGAAAAATCTGTGGTCTGTTCTTGTTTCTATGTTATTTACATTTCTAATTCCTTGTGCAACACTTTTCCTCCTTGAGATTTAACAAATGTAGGAAAAATTTAATTTCAATATATATTAGCTACATTTATAAGCAATACTAAACAAGTTTATTTTCGTTAATTTGGATTATTTTGAATTTCTGGAATTCTTCTTTCGAAATATCTATAGGACATGCTTTAAAACTAATATTTCTAACACATAGACTCTCAGACAACTTTTTACTAATGATCTCTATTTTAGAGGCCATACAAGGCTACTTTGTGAAGGGAACAGTTTTATTTTAAAGTTAATTTTCTGGTCTTTTTAAAGCTACCCAGAATGGAATCCTGACAATGATACAGGACACACAATGTAAGTTAAAAATTTTTAAGCTACTACTTGTAATGGAGATCAGTGTACGGAATGTAATTGATTGTACACAATGTAAGTTAAATTTTTTTAAGCTACTGTTTATAAAGGAGGTTAATGTACAAAATTTAGGTTTGTTCATAAATAAAAATGTTTTCTGGAATCCCGTATTTAAAATTAGTTTGGGGCAGCACCTGTGGCTCAGTGAGTAGGACTCCGGCCCTAGCCAAACTGCAACCAAAAAATAGCCAGGCCTCGTGGTGGGTGCCTGTAGTTAGTCCCAACTACTCAGGAGGCTGAGGCAAGAGAATCACCTAAGCTGAAGAGCTGGAGGTTGCTGTGAGCTGTGATGCTCCAGTGCTCTACTGAGGGCAACAAAGTGACACTCTTATCTCTTTAAAAAAAAAAAAATTTAGTTTTAAAATTAACTGTAGCTGGCTTGGCGCCTGTGGCTCAGTGGACTAAGGTGTCAGCCATGTACACCTGAGCTGGCGAGTTTGAATCCAACCCTGGGCCCACCAAACAATAATGACGGCTGCAAAAAATGGCCGAGTGTTGTGGTGGGTGCCTATAGTCCCAGCTACTTGGGAGGCAGAGGCAAGATACTCGCTTGAGCCCAGGAATTAGAGGTTGCTGTGAGCTGTGATGCCATTGCACTCTATCCAGGGCGACAGCTTAAGGCTCTGTCTCAAAAAAAAAAAAAAAATGAACTGTAGTTGACAAAATTTTTAGAAAATACTAATGTAGTAATTTTTATGTTTTTATTGTTAATATACATTTTTTCCTAGTTGGTTGACTCATAGATGCTCTGAAAGATTGAAGTGGTCATAGTCATGCAAGAAGTCCTTTAACAATAAAATCTTAATTATTTCTGATGTACTTTTTTATCATGCTTTATATTTTCTGTCTTCATATTACTAGGGGTGATCCCTTCATGTTGCAGCAGTCCACAAACCCAGCACCAGGAATTCTGGGACCTCCACCTCCCTCATTTCATCTTGGGGGACCAGCAGTTGGACCAAGAGGAAATCTGGGTGATTACAGAAAATTTATGTCACTTTTCCCTAATAGCTTTTACCATAAAAATTAAATGCAGTGGTTATGGGCAAAAGAAGGCTAATTGAAGTGTTACACAAAAATAACTTTGCATGAAAAAGATACGCAAATCTTACCACTTGCATTTGAGAGATGTCCATTTTTTAATAAAAAATAGTTTCCTATAGCAAGTATATTTAAAAGAATGTAAATGATTTTTGTTTTGTTTTTCTCTCATAAAGGTGCTGGAAATGGGAACCTGCAAGGACCTAGACACATGCAGAAAGGCAGAGTGGTCAGTAATACAGCTGCTTTTATTGTATTTACAGTTTGGGGGAATGTGATTTGACTTGAAGTCTTTCCTTTTTGAATCTGTATCTTGGTCATTTTACTGTAGGAACACTGCTATAGTTTGAAAATAATAAGGTTATATATGAGTTTTATGATAGTTAAAACTTGCATGTGATCCTGGCCTAGAGATCTCATTATGATTCAGTATCTTAGAAACATTGCTGTCCAGTTATGTTTTCAGTATTCAATTTATAAACCAGTACAGAGAGATGATCTTCTGAAACCATTTGGTTATAGTCACAGCAGATTTTCCCAGAGAAATGTGATTTGCAGGGTGTAGTTATTAGTTGATATTTGAACTACTTGCTGTTTTCTGGTTAATGGCAGACTATAAAAGTTCTGTTGGATAATCTGTTTCATATTGTATTAAAAAAACTTACAATGACTCGTTTTTCTCCTCATAGGAAACTAGCCGAGTTGTTCACATCATGGATTTTCAACGAGGGAAAAACTTGAGATACCAACTATTACAGCTTGTGGAACCATTTGGAGTCATTTCAAATCATCTGATTCTAAATAAAATTAATGAGGTCACTAACTAATGATACCTTTCCTAAAGGGATTAAATTATTTATGTTAGAAAAGGAAGTCAGGCTGGCGCCTGTGGCTCATGAAGTAGGGCGCCAGCCCCATATACCAAAGGTGGCGGGTTCACACCCAGCCTGTGCCGAACTGCAAAAACAGAAAAATAGCCAGGCGTTATGGCAGGCGCCTGTAGTCCCAGCTACTCTGGAGGCTGAGGCAAGAGAATTGCCTAAGCCCAGGAGTTGGAGGTTGCTGTGAATTGTGTGATGCCATGGCACTCTACCAAGGGTGATAAGTGAGACTTTGTCTCTACAAAAAAAAAAAAGAAAGAAAGAAAAGGAAGTCAGTGAGATCTTAGCTCATCAGTTTGGAATGTAATAGAGGAAAACCAATTATTTATATATGTCAATTATATCTATATTGGGGGGGGGTAAAATGTGCTGATTTTATATACCATTTGAAATATTTTCATCAAACTGGTTAACACAGCCTTCATAGCATTTTCTTACTGTGTTCAGACATTTATACTCTACTTAGTAAATTTAACATGTACCTTTGTAAAATCCACCATAGGTGTGGTCTAACCAATTACCCATCCTCTCCCCTCCCCTCCCTCTCCTCTTTCCCTTTTTTTTTTTTTTTTGGAGATGGAGGCTCAAGCTGTTGCCCTGGGTAGAGTGCTTTGGCATCACAGCTCAGAAACCTCCATCTCCTGGGCTCAAGCAATTCTCCTGCCTCCACCTCCCAGGTAGCTGGGAGTACAGGCACCCGCCACAACACCTAGCTATTTTTTGGCTGCAGGCGTCATTGTTGTTTGGCGGGCCTGGGCTGGATTCAAACCTGCTGCCTCAGGTGTATGTGGGTGGCGCCTTAGCTGCTTGAGCTGCTTGACCTTCAGGCGCCGAGCCCTCCTTTCCCTTCTTCTTGGGTTATAGGTGGGTTATCGCTTTCATATGTGTCAATAATATTAATCTGGATTAATGGATTATCTGATGGATTATGTTTGTTTGTTTGGGGACAGAGTCTGGCTATGTTGCCTTCAGTAGAGTGCCCTGGCATCACAGCTCATAGCAACTCTTGGGCTTAAGCAATTCTCTTAATTGCCCTTAATTGCCCTAAAACTCTCAAGTACCTGGGGAGCCACCCACCATAATGCCCGGCTTTTTTTTTTTTTTTTTTTTTTTTTGCGGTTGTCATTGCTGTTTGGTAGGATCAGGCTGGATTCAAATCCGTCAGCTCCAGTGTATGTGGCTGGCGCCCTAGCCACTGAGCTACAGGTGCCGAGCCATGATTATTATCTTTATACGTCATGATCCTGAAGTAATAATTTGTGTTTATTATCATGCTACTATGAGAGCTATAAAAAGAAAAATGTTTTGAAAAGCCATTTTATACCAAAATGGTACCAGCTCATTATTTTAATTTAACAGGCATAATACCTGATAAAGTAATTTAGAAGCAGGAATATACCTGAGGTGTAGCCTTTTAATAAACTAACAAATTGGATGGTACCTGTGTCAAAGGAGTAGGGCGCCGGTCCATATGCCGGAAGTGACGTGTTCAAACCCAGCCCTGGCCTTAAAAAAAAAAAATTGAACAAATTGGCAACATTGGGGTTCTTGTTTTGTTTTGTTTTTCAATTCTATAATTCTTTAAATTCTTTATCCACTTTAATGATTAAATATGCTGTTTGTAAATACCTGGGATAGTGTTTTTTAGAAATGATATTTTGTATAATTACAGGCTTTTATTGAAATGGCAACTACCGAGGATGCTCAGGCTGCAGTGGATTATTATACAACCACGCCAGCATTAGTATTTGGCAAGCCAGTGAGAGTCCATTTATCCCAGAAGTATAAAAGAATAAAGGTAGTATCTATTTTTTGTACATGTTGTATATCAGTTTAATACATGAAAAGCTAGAAAATTCTTAACTATTGACTAATAATCTATCATCCCTGTTCCTTTTTTTGTTTATTAAAGAAGCCTGAGGGGAAGCCAGATCAGAAGTTTGATCAAAAGCAAGAGCTTGGACGTGTGATACATCTCAGCAATTTACCCCATTCTGGCTATTCTGATAGTGCTGTTCTAAAGCTTGCTGAGCCTTATGGAAAAATAAAAAATTATATATTGATGAGGATGAAGAGTCAGGTAATTTACATACATACATTTTAGAAAAGATAATTCCTCAAAGTGATTTAAGATTTTTCATTTAGATTTTTCATCATTTTAGTGAGGAAAGCATGGGGAGTAGTTTTCTTTACAGGTAAATTAGCCCATACAATTACGAACAGAAGAGGTTGTTTAAGTCTTAGTTGATGCGTATAATAAAGAGTTGAAAAATATTAAAAAGTAGAAAGCAAAGATCTCTTCCCATGTCTGGTAGCACTATTTAATTCTGGATCCTGGTACTTTCTTTACTTTGATTTTGCCAAATTGCTCTTAAGTTTGTACCAGTATTTATTTCCACCAGCATTATTTGAGAGTGCTTTGCAAACATTGGATATTACAGACTTCAAAATTTGTGTGATTAATGGATAAATTGGGTTATCTCATACTTGTTTTTAATTTAAAACTTCAGGGAAAGGAGAGCATTGTTTCTTTTTTGGCATTAAAACTTTAGTTGCTTGCTATTTGATTAATATCTCCTACACGTATTACTTTTGGGGGTTGGAGAGACAGATTCTCATCCTGTCACTCTAGCTAGAGTGCAATATTGTCGTTACAGCTTACTGCAATCTTATAAATTCTGGAGTTCAAGCAAACCTCTTGTTTCAGCCTCCTAAGTAGTTGGGACTACAGGTGTTCCACACCACATCCCACTAATTTTTTTTTTCTTTTCTTCTATGTTTGGTAGAGACTTTGTTCAGACTGTAAAAGAAAGTTCTTTGAAAAGCCCAAATTCTGCTCAACGGGATAAGGCGCCGGCCACATACACCTGAGCTGGCGGGTTTGAATCCAGCCCTCGCCCACCAAACAACAATGACGGCTGCAACCAAAAAATGGCCAAGCGTTGTGGTGGGCGCCTGTAGCCCCAACTACTTGGGAGGTGGAGGCAGGAGACTCGCTTGAGCCCAGGAATTGGAGGTTGCTGTGAGCTGTGATGCCACGGCACTCTATTCAGGGTGACAGCTTGAGGCTCTGTCTCAAAAAAAGAAAGAAAAGCCCAAATTCTTTTTTTTTTTTGCAGTTCTTGCCCAGGGCTGGGTTTGAACCCACCCCTCCACTATATGGGCCTTGCGCCCTACTCCTTTGAGTCACAGGCACCGCCCAAAAAAGCCCAAATTCTTGAGCTCTCAAACTCCTGACCTCGGGCAGTCCTCACATGGTTTCCAAGAGTGCTAGAGTTAGAGGAATGATCCACATACCAGCAGTGCTTATTACTTTTTTCCAGAAAAACTGTATATTTTAAGCTATAGTGATTCTTAAGGACTTAGTATATCTGACATGTCCTTACATTATTCGTTTTTTGTTTGTTTGTTTGTTTTGTTGTAGTTTTTTGGCTGGGGCGAGTTTGAACCCACCACCTTCAGTATATCGGGCCAACGCCCTCCTCCTTGAGCCACAGGCGCCACCCCTATTCGATATTTTTTTAATTTCAGATTAATAGTGAGGGTACAAATGTTTGCATTTGTTAGGTAAAGTCCTTGTTGTAGTTGTGTCCCACATTCAGGAGATGTGCTGTATACCCTTACATTGTGTTCATTAAGTGGGATATTTTGTATTTTTAATCTCTTACCAGTTCTGTGGTGTCAAAGGTCAGATTTTCCTAACAAGTATATAGAACAAATAGTAAACACTGGGGTTTTATACAGTTCTGTGAAAAATAATGTTATTGTTGGAATTTTTTTTTTTTTTTAAGGCCTTCATTGAGATGGAGACAAGAGAAGATGCAATGGCAATGGTTGACCATTGTTTGAAAAAAGCCCTTTGGTTTCAGGGGAGATGTGTAAAGGTTGACCTTTCTGAAAAATACAAAAAACTCGTACTGAGGGTATGTAGTACTTTGCCATCAGTTAAAAGCTTTTCACATATTTCAAGCTGCAACATTTTTACAAGCGTTTCTGTATGCTAAAAATACAGGATTATTGAAAGAAATACAAGGTATCAAAAACCCTGTTTAGGCTTGGTGGGTGCCTGTAGCACAGTGGTTAAGCAGCCAGCCACATACACTGAGGGTGGCAGGGTTGAACCCATGCCGGGCATTGTGGTGGGTGTCTGGAATCCCAACTACTTGGGAGGCTGAGGCAAGAGACTTGCTTAAGCCCAAGAGTTGGAGGTTGCAGTGAGCTGTGATACCAGGGCACTCTACCAAGCGTGACATGATGAGACTCTGTCTCAAAACAAAACAACAAAAACAAAAAACTATTTTTAGTGTTTGCTTAGTAGCCAAAGTTTGGTTTTGGGGGGTTTTTGGGGGGGGGGGGTTGGGGGGGCGCAGTTTCACTTGGTCACTCTTTAGAAATAGAATACCGTGGCATGTTAGCTCATAGCATCCTCAAGCTCTTGGATTCAAGTGATCTTCTTGCCTTAGTACCCTGAGTAGCTGGGACTAGAGGGACTCAACACAATACTTGGCTATTTTTATTTATTTATTTGCAGTTTTTCTCCAGGGCTGGGTTTGAACCTACCACCTCTACCTCCGACTTGTGGGGCCAGTACCCTACTCCTTTGAGACACAGGCACTGCCCCCCAGCTTTTCTTTTCTTTTCTTTTTTTTTTTTTTAGTAGAGACAGTCTCACTTTGTGGTCCTTGGTAGAGTACTATGGCGTCACAGCTCACAGCAACTTCCAATTCCTGAGCTTAGGCAATTCTCTTGCCTTAGCCTCCCTAGTAGCTGGGACTACAGGTGCATACAATGTCCAGCTATTTTTTTGTTGCAATTTGGCGAGGACCGTGTTTGAACCCGCCATCCTCGGTATATGGAGCCAGCGCCCTGCCCACTGAGCCACAGGCGCCACTCCTCCAGCTACTTTTTTTTTTAAGAGATAGGTCTTGCTCTGGTTTAGGCTGTTCTCAAATTCATAAGCTCAGGCAATCCATTCACCTCAGCCTCCCAAGTGTTGGAATTACAGGTGTGAGCCACCACACCTGGCAAAGTAGTCAATGTGTTTTTTAGAGATAGAGTCTCACTTTCTTGCCCTCGATAGAGTGCTGTGGCGTCACACACCTCACAGCAACCTCCAACTCTTAACAGTCCCGCTATTACTTATTGTCCACGTCTCTTTTGGTATGGTAATTGATACACTTTTGTATTTTGAGAAAGAGAGTGGCTTGCTTTGTTGCCCTTGGTAGAGTGCCCTCATAACTCATAGCAACCACCCACCTTGGCCTCCCAGAGAGCTAGGACTACAGGTGTGGGCTCCTGCACCTGGCCCATGGTGATTGATATACTTTTTACTATAGGCAGCTTAAGTTCTTAGGTATAGTTACAGGGATTGAATAACCTGAGTTGATTATGTAAGGGTTTAACACCAATTATTAGTTCCTTGGATAACTGTATATTCTGTAAATTAATACATTTATTTAACTTCTGTAAAATGTTTCTCTTTTAGATTCCCAACAGAGGCATTGATTTACTGAAAAAAGATAAATCCCGGTAATTTCATTTTGTGTGTTTTTATATGCACTGGTATATTAAATTTTTATTTTTCAAATCCAGAAAAGCTGTGTTATCTTTTTGATTCCAGAAAAAGGTCTTATTCTCCAGATGGCAAAGAATCTCCAAGTGATAAGAAGTCTAAA
This sequence comes from Arctocebus calabarensis, assembly GCA_963573935.1. Lineage (NCBI taxonomy): Eukaryota > Metazoa > Chordata > Mammalia > Primates > Lorisidae > Arctocebus > Arctocebus calabarensis. The sequence continues at coordinate 4,872 of CAUYON010153294.1, read as the reverse complement.
ACCGATGGTTCCCAGAAGACTGAAAGTACAACTGAAGGTAAAGAACAAGAAGAAAAGTCAGGTGAAGACGGTGAGAAAGATACAAAGGATGACCAGACAGAACAGGAACCCAGTATGCTTCTCGAATCTGAAGATGAGCTACTTGTAGATGAAGAAGAAGCAGCTGCATTGTTAGAAAGTGGCAGTTCAGTGGGAGATGAGACTGATCTTGCTAATTTAGGTGATGTGGCTTCTGATGGGAAAAAGGAGCCTTCAGATAAGTCTGTGAAAAAAGATGCAAGTGCTTCAGCAGCAGCAAAGAAAAAGCTTAAAAAGGTAAAGGAAAATTTTATGTTGACTTTATTAGAACACTAGATCAGATCAGTATTTCAAATTATTTACCCTAGCAGACAAGGAGAATTAATCAGAAAAGAGATCAGATAAGAACCAGAATGTAAATATTCAAATCTATTAACTCTGCAATAAGTGGATAAAATGGGACATTTTATTATAGTTGGTATTGAAAACCTGCTTACAAAGGAACTTCAGTATTAAAGGAAAAAGAACAATATTTGGTTCTATATTGCAGTTGTAGTGTGTAAATAGACAGCCTAATAGTGCAATTTATATTTTTTAGTAGGTGGATTATGGCTTTGTAGTAAGTTAAATGACCCAAGATACTTAAAATATTTTGCCATTAGCTCCAAAATTGTTGGATTTGAAGAGCTTTTCCAATTTGAGAAATAACAGACTTTGTCAGATATTTTAACATCTTTAGAAACAATTTAGAACATAACGCGTCACTTATAAGCACATACAAGGTAAATACAAATATAGAAATACATGGCATCCAAAACACGATTGTAAGAGGAACTTTACCTAACAAATGCAATCAGTGTAACCTGGTTTCTTGTACCCTCAATGAATCCCCAACAATAAAAAAAAGAAAAGAAAAGAAATACATGGCATAAAAAGTAGTAATACGCATATTGTATTGACTACCTACCTTAAAGGGTTTATGGCATTGAAATGCCTTTCAAGCAATGCCCTTTAATGCTAAATGGCTCTGGAAATGTAGAGTAGAATCAGATTTTTGCCATCCTATTCTATTAGTTTTTTCAAGCAGCATTAAAAACTCTTACCTCCAGGTTTGGGGAAATAACTGGTATTATTTTTCTGACTGGAGTGGATGTTGTATAATATGTTTATACTTCTAAGACCTAACAGTTACTGACATTTATTACATGTCATAATTTTTGTTAGCTCTTTATATGTTAATTTAATCCTTCTAATAACCATATATAATAAGTGCTATTGTTAATTCTCATTCCATACGTGAAATTAAAGCATGGAGTTTTTTTTGTTTTGTTTTGTTTTTTGAGACAGAGCCTCAAGCTGTCACCCTGGATAGAGTGCTCTGGCACCACAGCTCACAGCAACCTCCAATTCCTGGGCTTAGGTGATTTTCTTGCCTCAGCCTCCCGAGTAGCAATTTGTTTTATTTCTTACTGTTTATAAGCGATCCAGCTGCGCGGTTCTCTCCAGAGCTTCATTTTTTAACCATTACACTATTTCAAACTTAAGTGTTTTCTGCAAACATGATACAATAACATGTTACTGTATATAGTATTCCTTTCTATAGTTAGAAAGGACATAACTATATTTATCAGATCAAGTTCTTATACATAATTAGTCTCAAAGTATAAAATATAAATACTCTATCTCATTCACTTTTCTCTTTGTGTGAGGCAAACCTCCCATTATTTGACTTTAAAACTTTTTTTAACAAATGATTTTAGGGGAGAAAGGAAAAATTATTTTGAGAAAATGAATAAAGACAAAGACGCCATCCCTTTCCCTTCAAGTAAAATAAATGGAAGGGATGCTGCAGGATAATTGTTGCAGAGTAAATTTGTCTTTCTTAACAGCGTCGTTTCCCAGGGAGTATGGAAGGTTTTGTCACTCTAGATGAGGTTGGTGATGAGGAAGATTCGGAACGTCAGAAACTTCGTAAATCGGGCATGGCATTTAAATCTGGTGACAAAAATGATGATGGTTTGGTTGAAATTAAGGTGGACAAGATCGAGGAACTTGATCAAGAAAATGAAGCAGCGTTGGAAAATGGAATTAAAAATGAGGAAAATACAGAACCAGGTGCAGAATCTGCTGAGAATGCTGATGATCCCAACAAAGATGCAAGTGAAAATGCAGATGGACAAAGTGATGAAAACAAGGAGGACTATACAATCCCAGATGAGTATAGAATTGGACCATATCAACCCAATGTTCCTGTTGGTAAGATTTAAGTCTTTAAGTTCACCTTTTCCACCCTGTTCAGCAAACTCTCAATAAGGAGTTTTTAGATAGAATTTTAAATTAGCTTTATTTCTGTAGGAAATAAATCTTAATTGACATGCTATTCTCTTTTCATCTTACCCATGTCTTCTGATTTTGTGTTATTTTATGTTACTATTTTGCAGTATGTTAAATTACATGTTTTTGTTTTGTTTTTCTGTGTTACATTTCTGTCTTTTAAAAACTATAATTAGTAGCTGGGCACTGTGGCGGGTGGCTGTGGTCCCAGCTAGTCGGGAGGCTGAGGCAAGAGATTCGCCTAAGCTCAGGAGTTGGAGGTTGCTGTGAACTGTGTGACGCCACGGCACTCTACCCAGGGTGATAAAATGAGACTCTGTCTCTACCAAAAAAAAAAAAAATGTAATTAGTTGGGACTTCTTTTGAGACAGAGTCTCGCGCTCTGTGGGTAGAGGGCATTTGGCTTCATCATAGCTCATGGTAATCTCAAACTCCTTGGCTCAAATGATCCTTCTGGCTCTGCATCAGTAGCTGGGACTATAGACATGTGCCATCATGCCCAGCTTTTCCTTTTTTTTTTTTTCTTTTTTTAGAAAAAGTTTCACTTTGTCTTCCTCCAGTAAAATGTTGTGGTGTTCATAGCTTAACAGCAACCTCCAACTCTTGGGCTCAAGCATTTCTCTTGCCTCAGCCACCCAGAGTGCTAGGACAGATGTGAGCCACCGCACCCAGCTTTAGCTTTTTCTATTTTTAGTAGAGACTGGGTCTCACTCTTGCTCATGCTGATCTTTAACTCCTGAGCTGAAGCAATTCTTAAGCAGGAACTTAAATATCAATTAAATATAATGTCATGGTTTTGTTTTTTAGCTTAGGCCACATTGGACTTCTTAAAATTATGTTGTTTCATTTAAATTATATTGACAGGTGAAAAGACTTGAGAATACTAAATAAAATTTTCAATTAATTTGTAAGAATGTATGTTTGTATTTCTAGGTATAGACTATGTGATACCTAAAACAGGGTTTTACTGTAAGCTGTGTTCACTCTTTTATACAAATGAAGAAGTTGCAAAGAATACTCATTGCAGCAGCCTTCCTCATTATCAGAAATTAAAGGTAAGGCTGAATCTAAAAGAAGAGCGTTCTATTGTGAAAACTAATGAATCATTTACATAATGTGTATAGTGTTATCTCTGGAACCAGTGCAGTGCTTCATCCTGAAGATAACATATTTCTTTCTTTATCAGTAATCCTTAATCAGCTATGAATTCTAGAAACATTTATTGAGCCTATTTTCATAGTTTACAGAAAATAAATAATAATTTCTAACCATATTATAAATTATATGATAAATAATCGATATTTTTTTTTTTTTTTTTTTTTTTGGCAGTTTTTGGCCAGGGCCGGGTGTGAACCCACCATCTCTATATATGGTGCCGGTGCCCTACTCCTTTGAGCTATGGGTGCCACCCTACCCCCTTTTTTTTTTTTTTTGGTAAGACAGATTCTCAGGCTGTTTTCTATTTCTAGTAGAGACAGGGTCTTGCTTTTGCTCAGGCTGGTCTCATACTCATGAGCTCAAGCAATCTACCTGCCGCAGCCTTCCAGAGTGCTAGAATTACAGGCACTGTGAAGCCACCATACCCAACTACATATGTAATCTTTTTTGTAGAGACAAGAATTTTACTTTATTGCCCTTGGTAGAGTGCTGTGGCGTCACAAAGCTCATAGCAACCTGCAACTCCTGGGCTTAGGCGATTCCCTTGCTTCAGCCTCCTTATGTACTTAATCTTATTAAAGTATTCTGAACTTGGGTTTAGGTTGAATTTCTCTAATACAAAAATTGCTGGAAACCTGAATGCCAAGTGAATAAATCCTTTTCAACTTTGTCATGTCTCTTCCTATTTAATTATTTTTATATTGGCATTTATTAATGATGGTCTTCAGTTATTTTTATAGCCAGTTGTATGTAAAGATAACAGCATAAATGAATAAAGCACAACATAAAATTTCTGTTTGGATATATTGAGATTTAGTTTTTTACTTAGCAGTCTCTGTAAGGACTAATTATTAAAATAGACAGCACTTGAAAGTAGTAAAGAATGGCTTGGTGCCTGTAGCTCACGGGCTAGGGTCTCGCCACATACACCAGAGTTGGTGGCAGGTTCAAACTCAGACCTCCCAAACAACAATGACATCCACAACCAAAAAATAGCCAGGCATTGTGGCTGGCTCCCTATAGTCCCAGCTACTTGGGAGGCTGAGGCAAGAGAATCACTTAAGCCCAAGAGTTTGAGGTTGCTGTGAGCTGTGATGCCACCGCACTGTATGGAGGGTGTCACAATGAGACTCTGTTGAAAAGGAAAAAAAAAGAAAGTATTCAGTTTTAGATAACTTTCGAACTGCTTTGTAATAAAACGTTTTTTTTTTTGTTTGTTTGTTTTTTTGAGACAGAGCCTCAAGCTGTCACCCTGGATAGAGTGCCATGGCATCCACAGCTCACAGCAACCTCCAATTCCTGGGCTCAAGCGAGTCTCTTGCCTCTGCCTCCCAAGTAGCTGGGACTACAGGCATTCGCCAC